>JAANYP010009673.1:0-243482 GCA_020465985.1 Centrapalus pauciflorus
AAAGACCCAAACCTGGTGTGCCCTTCAGGTACCTGAAGATTCTTTTAACAGCAGCTAGATGAGATTCCTTTGGATCAGCTTGGATTCTAGCACACAAACAGGTGGCAAACATAATATCAGGTCTACTAGCAGTTAAATATAGCAAGCTCCCAATCATACCTCTTGTTGGTCCCGAAAGGTTTCCCAAGTATATAGCCTTAAGCTGTAGAGGGGGGTGAATACAGCAATTTAAAAACTACACACTCTTTTCTCAATGTTTGTATGTATTATCAACAAAAGTTAATTACAAACAAGCTTGAATGCGGAAAGGTTCAAGCTGAGATGACAGATACAACAGTATGTTAACTAATCTAAGATAGACTTAAACTAGTTACGATGAATACACTCACTAGGAATTACTCACTGTGTTTACAAGACTCAAAGAAACAGCTTGAACAAGAACAGCTTAGACAACAAGAACTGTTTTATTCAAGCAAACTTGCATGCATGAAAGACACACTTGAATGCACGTTCACTCTTGGCTTCAGCACTTAGCTTTTTGGCTTAACCTTTCAATCCTTGGAAGTTTCCTTTTATACTCTCCCAGAGGATCTAAGAGAAGTTTCTTTATTGGACGAAAGGAAAAGTGGAAAGTCTTGTTGAAAAGACAATATAACGTTTCTGCACATTCTGAAAAGCAGACATGCCTTCATGTTGCAGAACTTTTGTCTTTTCACTTTGTCTACTGTTGCATAACCTTTAACTAAATAAAGAATGTCAACTTTGCGTCTTTCTTCCTTTGTCAAGGCCTATTTTGATATAAGAAAAAGGTCTGTCACCCTTTTTCAAATATCCTTTTGTCTTCATGTAACAGAACAGCGTGGGCAGGCTGAGCAGTTCTGTTTTCCACTTTGTCTTCGACTTTGTAAACTGATCTATTAGCCAAAAACAATACATGAGGACTTGGAAACATATTCCATAAAGTGTTTCGCCTGTTCACAAAGAACAGGTTCTGTTCACAAAGTACAGAACACTTGTAAACTGCCCAAGCTGCTCACCAGTGTAGAGCAGCGTAGACAGTTTATGTCCAGCCTGTTCAGCAGACTGAACAGCTTGGACAAACTGTCTTTGTTGCAACACATGCAACATATAGAATAGCTTTGGGCTGATATTGCAAATCATTTTCAGGTTTCAATAAGGCATATTACAGGCCTTAAATTCAAACTTCAAATGCATCAACTGGTTTGATTGAGAATCTCCCCCTCAGAAGCAGAACAGGTTTAACTGTGGCCTTTTTGTGCCTAACAATCTCCCCCTATTTGCAATAACCAGTGTAAGCTGGCCTTATCAAAAATCACTATATATTTTTACAGTACATTTGCTGAAATAAAATTACAACATCAAAGTAAAGTAAAAGATCAGTCTATACATACACTGATTCTTGATTACATAGGACAACACATGTATTTACAAAAGTACAACTGATGTACTGATGTATATTACAACTAATGTAAATAAAAAATTACAACTTATGTAATTGAAATACAACTAATGTGCAGCAGTTTTGGACTGTTGGTGTTGGGAGCAGATAATAGTAAGCCTGTCCAACTGATAGACAGCTTCCATTCTTCACCTACCCTGATGGTAGATGGACTTCAAGATAGTGGTGGTGGCATTCCTTCTTCAAACATTTTCTGCAGGTGCTCTCTGGTTTCATCCAATTCTTCAATTTCAACTCTAAGGAACATAAAATTTGGATGATCGAGCTCTCCTCTTTCATGGAATCCTCTAAGTTGATCCCAAATAGCTGCTCTCCACTTGACGGATTGCTTAAAAGAGTTTGACAGTCTGAATGCCACAAGCTGTTTGAGGCCTACTTTGTGAAGATCAGATGCTCTTTGAAAGCATTTCTTCTGTGTCAGGGGATCCACAAAAAATACCCCCAGCTCAGGCTCTTCAATCAGCTTGCCATCTTCAAATTCTACTCCCTTAGGCAGACTATGGTTTACTCCTTTGATTTCTACAGCGATATCACCCTGTTCAATCATAATGAGGAGTTCCTCCAACTCAGTATTCTTCCTTGTCCTCTGGGCCTTTAGCTTTGGTTTTGTCACATAGACACTTTCACTAACTTCTTTTGAGATCAAGCCAAGATCCTTCACTCTCTCCATCAGCTTTTTGACATATGCCCTGACTGTCTTAGCCGTTTCTGACTTAGATTCGCTCAGAGCAACTGCCAACTCAACCCATTCCCTGTACCCCATCTGTGCAACATCAGTGTAGTCATAAGTGTCCAGTTCTGGGCCTGTTGCACCCATCCTGGTTATTTTCAATTTCCACTGACTATCTTTTCTTGATATGGGAACAGCTTTGACAATTGCTTCCTTGGCAAGCCTTCTGTTAGCTACATCCTGAAACTTTTTCTTTGCCAAGTTGTCAAAATGGAATTGGGCCCTTGCAGAGGATGCTTGTTTTGGTTTGGTCACAGAGACCAGAGCACCCTTAACCTGTTCACTTTCCTTTTCACATGCTGATTCCTTAGCAGCTTCCATCAGTTTCTTTTGCACATCCAGAGAGGGCATTTTGATTTTACTTGCCTCTTGAATTGCAAAAGTTCTGGCAGCTTTGGCAGAGGCCTCTTCTTTTCTTAGAGCTTCCAGGGCTTAAAGCTGTTCATCCCTGAACTCAAAATACTTGTCCAAGGGAAGACCCATTTCCTTGGCCCTGGCTTTGTGAAACTTGAGGTCTGCTGTTTTCTGCTGTTGAGGATCAACTGCTGCTTTTTCTTTTCCTTTAGCTGCTGTAGTAATAGCAGCTTCAGGAAATTCCTCCTCTTCTTCTTCTTCTTATTGTAAAATTAGATGCCTCCTCCTGCTGCTTGGCCTGTCCTCGAGAATGAATTCCTCTCCCTTAGACTGAGCAGGGTTTGGAGATTCAGCCTGAGTAGGCTGAGCAGCTTGGGAAGCACCTTCCATTGTACCTGTAGTAGACGTCCCTGCTGGTTGACCAGTGGGTATTATAGGTACTGATTTCTCCTTAGGAGAAGAAGTTTTCTCCCCCATAGACTTAGTCTTCGAGGCAGATGACTTCTCCCCCTTTGAAGGAGATGCACCAGCACCTTCAACACTTGGTCTGCCTGAAGACACATAGTCAGCAGGCTTGCCAGCAGGTTTGGCAACAGGCTTGGGGCCAACCAGGCTAGTCACTAAGAAAGCCAGGTTGTCCTTCACCTCTGCAAGTTGGGAAAGACAGGTTTGAAGAGAAGAGGTTTGGGTATCAGCAAGGGAAGTCAGCTTGAGGATGTTTTCTCTATCAGAAGCTGTGAATAGCAAACTTTGAAGCTGTGCAAGATGTAGTTCAAGAGAATCTTGCACATCAGCAAGGTTTGATTTCACAGAATTGGATAGAGAACCAATAAGTGTATTCAAGTTGGCCAGAGTGGCAGGAAGTGTAGAAGTGCAAGAAGTTAGGAGAGATGACAGCTGTTGAGATATAGCTGCCATTGAGGACACTGAGTCCTGTTGGAGTGAAAGAATAGAGGAAAGAGAAGTAGAGACACTTTGCAGCTGTGCAGTGAGTGCAAGCAGCTGTGGAGAGTTGTCAGGTTGTGTAGTGGCTGGGAAGGAATCTTTGAACAGATCAAAGAATCCCTTAAGCTGTTCAGACACAGAGTCTGAAATTAGAGAGGGTAGAGAGGACATAGAGGATTTTAAAGAACCAACTTTGTTGGTCAGCAAGGAAAGCTGGTCCTTCAAAGGCAGGTCTTTAGGGGATGGAGGTGTATGAGTGGATTGTTTGGAGTGAGTAGATGGTGATGAAGAGGATGAGGCTGGTGTATGGGGATGTGATGGAGAAGGAGAGGGTACGGTAGAAAGAAGCTCCATAGCCTGGGCAAAAGTGAGGTTTCCCAGTCTGGAGGGATCAATAGGTCCTTCAGCAGTGGCAGTAGCTGCATCATCAGGAGAGGGGGTTGATGATGGGGGCCTTTCAGATGCTGCTTGTGTTGCAACACCTTTATTAAGGCCAGTGGGTGTTCCCTCTGCAGTGCCTTGGTGTAAAAGCACCTCATCATGGGGAAATGGGATATGCATTTCAACATCAGCAGTGGTAAATTCTGCTGATGGAATTTGCATAGAAGGGGCAGCCTCACCCAAGGGATGGTATGTTCCCTGAGGTTCATCAGCTTGAGTGGTTGGTCCCTCAGCAGCTGTTTGGTGGTGAACAGCTATATCATAGGGAGCAGAAGATTGAGGCTGATCTGCTGGTTGGTCTAAGCCAGCAGTGTGGACACCTCGTGCAGACTCAGGGTGTAGAGAAGTTTGAGGAGGGGACAGTGGGGACACAGTATGGAGTGGAGAGGGCTCCTGTCTTTCAATATTCTCAGCCTGTTGGGAGGCTGGAATATTTGAGGTGGCTATCTCCGTTTGTACAACTGGCTCCTGTTGGGAGGAACGAGAGGGTCTAGGCTGACTCTGGGTGGACTCAGGTTGGAGTGAAGCAGGCTCCAATTGTGCTGACCCTTCTCCCAAAATAGGATAGGCAGCAGGGGTGGCTTCTCTTACAACTGAACCCTGTTGAGAGGGAACAGAGGAGCTGGTTGTTGGGCATGTTTTCCTTTTGGCGAGTGATTTGCGTTGGTATTTGATGGATGAAGTGGGTGATTGTGGAGAGGTGATAGGGTCTGTTTGGACAGGGTGTGAGACTAGGTCAGGAACAGGTGGGTTGGCCTGTTCCATGGTCTCAGGTGCCACAGAGGCACCAGCCACAAAGGCTTCAGGTTCAACATATGAACCAGGGTGAGAAGCCTGCTCCCCCTCAGCCACAGAGGCCAAGGAAGCAGACTCAGACTGAGCTGTTTTGGCCTTCTTGTGGACAGGCTCAGCTTCAGTGGTTGCCAGGGTCCTTTTAACAAGCTTGGCCCTGGCTTTGGATTTTCCCTTGGGAGCATGTTCAGGATCCACCCTCACATCAGAGGGTCCTTCCACCAATCCTAACAGCCTCCTCATTGGTGTTGACAGAGGAGGCTCATTGGGTAGAACAGGAGTATAAAACACTCTATTCCCTATTACAGGGAATGCAGGAGTCTTAAGTAAAGGCTGAGAGGAATATAATTGCTCACCACAATGATGCTTGAAGATGTGGCTCAGAAACCTTGGATACCGAACAGCAGCTGGACGGTTTTCTTGTTGTACCAGGTTCCTCAAATTCAGAAAAATCCACTATGCCATGTCTATTGTAGTCCCATCCACCAGTTGTAGAACAATTGGGACTTCATCACGGCTTAGTTGGTCAAATGAACCAACCTTACTTCCGAAGCACATCACCACCGAGGCAAATAGAAAACTGTAGGTAGGAGACAAATCCTTCCTGAACAGCGTAGCTCCGATTTTTGGTTCTGCTACACCACAGAAGCGTAGCAAATTCCCCATTTGGTCATTTTCAGGTTGAGGCTTGTCATATGGATTAGCAGTTGGCAGACGAAGAACCTCCCTGAGAAGATCAGTTGTGATCTCAATAGTCTGAGTCCCATTGAGAATAGTCCCCTTTATGACTTTGGTGTTGGGGTTGTAGGCACAAGTGTACCAAAACTCGTACACCATCTCCTGGTACAGGACACCAGGAGTGGCAGTCATAGTGTAGTTCAACGGATGAACTTTGAGAAACTCCACCATCTGTTCATAACCCTTCCCCACATAGTTTTTGGGAATGGTTAGGTTAGCAATGTAGTTAGTGGGTTTGATGGTCAGCATTGTGGTAACTGATGAGTGTTTAACTACATCATCACCAACGAACACTATAAGAAAGGGGTTGTTTCTTTGAGCCATTTGTGAAGGATTGGGGTTTTGAGAAGCAAAAGACACTTAGTTGATTTAGGGTTCTTGAGGATTTCTGGAAATAGTGAGGAAGACGAAGATGAAACAGTAGGGGGTATTTATAGGATTTGAATGTGAGTGGGTATGAGAGAGAAACATTTGGGCGGTTGATTTGAAAAAGTCGTTAACGGAAAACGGAACGGTTGTGCATGTCAGACCGTTTGTCAGACCACTTGAGCCCTTTTTGATCACTTACACACGTAACCCACATTATCCGCAGTAATTATGTTAAATAAAAACAAAAATTAAGTAACTTAATTGTGAAGAAAGGTAGTTAAAAACTGTTGGTCTAAGCTGTTGGTCAAACCTGTGATGAGTAGGATCATTACAAGCTGTTCATTCTTCAAGCTGTTTACTCTTCACACTGTGCTTTCAACCTGTGCTCTAATGTAAGATCAGGTTGTGTTCACTAGTTGAACATGTTACAAGACAATGTCTTGTAGATCAGTGTGAAGGAGTGAGCAGGGTGGAGAATGGAACATCAGAGCAGGCTGGACGTATAAACTGTTATTGTTCAGCCTGTTGTATGTTCAAGATGTTCAAGGATTTCAGAAAAATGGCTAAGTACAGAATATGCATAACTTGTTCTGTCTAAGCTGTTCTGAGAAACTTGAGCAGTGTGAGACATACAAAATCTTAGATCTTTGAGGACACTTAGTCACTCTTGTTTAACATGCTGTAACACCATGCTTTCTAATATATGCGTTTATGTGACAAATTGTCTTTAATGATGTAATTTGCTAAATTGATAAAATTAATTGCTAAATAAAACAACTAAGTAATATAAGTTTTATAATTAAGTTAATTATATGTATGCATTTTTTAAAAGGAAGCAAAAATTTTAAAAATTGAAACATATGGAACTAGTGGGGTCAAAATGAGAACAAGGAAACCTTAGAAAACATAATACCCAATTTTAAGGGCCATTTGTTCATTTCATCACTAACTCACCAAAATTTTCTTTGCTCTTTCTCCTCTCAAATATATTACGGTTTCTTCATCTTCAACCTCTAGGATCATCATCTTTGTGCAACAAGAAATCAAGATTTAAAGTCAAGAAAGTTACAAGAAAACCTCAAAGCAACAATATCCTACAAATATTTAAGGTAAATAATCAAACTCAAACTTGTTCTTTTTGGTCCCAATATAACCCACGGTTCTTGGGTTTTCAAAAAGACAAAAGCATCTTCAAATCACCAAGTCTAGTTTTATGAAATTGAAAGTTAATCCATGCATGTTATAATTAAAGTGTTTGAGTGAATATGAGTATTGTGTGTGTGTGTTTCATGTTAGTTCTGCATGGGTACCGAGAAGTACCTAAGAGCACCGAAACTCACTTGGCTATACTTAAACCTTTAAGTTTGGGAAAGGATTCGGTAATCCCAAGCCTACCGAAACCACATGTAATACCGAATGATGCCTAATATACCAAAACCCAACCGAGTAGTCCCAATGAATACCGAAACCCACCACCTAAATGTGCTGAAACCACAAGAAACCCATGCCGAAACATATATATGAATACCAAAACAATACCGAGAATTCCCTGAAAATACCGAAACCCACATGGGTTTCGGTAATACCGAAACCTATATAACACAGTGCCGAAATCATGAAAGAAGAACCGAGATGTACCTAAACTCCAATACCATAACCTCCCGCATGAGTAATACCATTACCGAAACCAACCTTGATTACCGAAACCTATCCAAAATATTAAGAAATACCGAGACCTACTCAATACCGAAACCTTTAGATGTGCGGAAACCATAAAAGGTTTCGGTAATAATACCGAAACAATTGCAATCTACCGAGACCATTTGGTGGGTACCGAAACCCCATTCTTTTGTCCCTCTCGGTAATGAGCAACTAACAATTTGTATGTGAGTAGTGTGTGTAATAGTTTCATGCACAAACTAGAATGTGAATCTTAATTGTGTGTGCCATGCACAACAGAGACATAAGCAATCAATGTACATGTATGTGATATATATATATATATATATATATATATATATATATATATATATATATATATATATGTATATATATATATATATATAAAACAAAATTAAATATACATATATTTTATATATAAGAATTTTACATACATAAGTATCATGGAGCAAAATTAATGGGTAGAACCCAGTTAAGTGGCCGTTGGCCAAACTTAACTATATTTAAAAGCTACAAAATATTTAGCAAAGATTTATGGTTTAAAGATCGTAGATTTTTTAAGCAAGTTTATTAATTTATTATGTACTCTGTAATATTAATTACAGACATACCGTTGCACGCACGATATAAGATTTAAGCGAATAGTTCACTTATGAGCCAAAGCTAGTGCCAGAATGTGTTAAAGCTTATTTAAAAGTGCCAGAGCGTCTCAAAGTTTATTTAAAGCCTCAGTCAGTAAAGCAAAGCCATATTGAGCCGAAAGCAATATTAAAGCCTAGATAAGCAAGTGCAAGCGTTTCAGAGCAATATAAAGCATAGAAAAGCCAGTGCAAGCATAAACAGTACTGTGAGTAACAGTTATTCTTGTTTACATGTTTTATATGAAATTGAGACATAATTTGCTTCTATATGACTTCTTTGGAATTCAATAGACTTTTGTGAGTGAAGGCGAACACTGTGGTACAGGTGGTGCCCAGCTTAGCCGGATCTTACATCTGATCTATTAATGTGCATATTTATTTGCTATCAGCATATTATTGTTCTGCATACTATACAGCAAACTTTGTGTTAGCGTTTCATTGTGCATCTCATAAGCATTATATTTAACGAGCAAGCAATTCTGATGTTCACCACTATCCCTTGAGCATTATGCGGGTAGCTAGCCCCGCATCACAGATTGATCATCTGTCAGCGGTAACCCCTAGTGGTGGCATCTCCTTTCTGCGTGAAATGTCTCAATTGTGCAAGCATTCATTCTGGGTATTAAGCAAGCAAGCAAGCAAGCATTACAGCCTTTGTAGGCACTTTCGCCACATATCTTACATGCATCATGAATATCTGTTAACTCACTAAGCAATTAGCTTACAGTTGCTACTCACAATTTTTACAGGAAAAGGTAAAGAGCAAGCTGGACCATTTGCTTAGGTCTATTTTCTGATCAACCCAGAGGACTTAGCTCACTATTCAGCTTGTGGTATAGTATTGAGCTGCTTTGGGATATGGGTAGTTGCCTTTATTTATATTGTGATGTAATAGTAATTTAGTACTGTAACCTTGTAGCACGTGCAGTGCATGACTTATTATAATCTTTAATTAGATTTATGCAAGCTTTAGACTTATTATTATGTTTATGGCAATTGTTAATTATTCTTGGGATTAAGCAAGCATGTTTAAAGTAAGGATGTGACAGAATGGTATCAGAGCATTAGTTTGAGGGATTCAAGTGTTAGCAATAACACTTGGACTCAAACTTTTAAGCAAAGACATTAGCTTTGAGTATCTAGGCATTGATTTGAACTGAGATAAGTTATGACATCACTTCAGGATTTGGGCATATGGTGTAGAATAGGAATGCTACATGTTCCTATATTCTATGCTATTTACTATATATCTAAACATGCTTAAAATTAATAAGAAAGCTAGAGGTGCTCTCACTCCCTAATAACTAAAAGCAAATAATGTAAGTCATCATCATTGAAAACAAGAAATGTCAGATAAGCTTATGTAATACCAGTTTTGGTGCTAGTATTGAAGTCAAGACTAAGTATGAGAAAGAGCATAGGAAGAAACAACATGAGGACGTGAGAGACTTGTTCTAGTACCTTGTTCTTTTGTCTGTTAAGTAAAAAAAATTGAATTCCGCTAGTGACACTTATTAAGTCATATTTAAAGAAGAGTCTTGAAAATATTTAAATTGTTCTCATTAAAGATGAAGAGCTAGGCTGAAAAGAGAAGTACATGCTTAAACATATAGTGAATACGACAAATAAGAAATAAAGCCGACCTGAATTTATGTTGAAACTTGTTTAGGAAAAAGTAGAAAAATATTTTTGGATAATTATAAGAATGAGATTGTCAAATGCTTATGGATCTTTCATACAAATTCATAGGAAAGAAGCCAAGTCCTATAATGTACATCTGAGATAGAGAAGAATACACACAGGAAAATATGATCCGTAAATGTAAGGTGCTATGGTTATGAGAGATAAAGATCTAATAAAAAAAATGGAAATCCTAAGAGATTTCAAGTGGGTTGTCATTGTGGAAATATAGATCCTTATATTAAGAACAAATATTCTATAAGATTGTGTATTGTGAGCATTGTGACAAAGTGGATCAAGTAGATGAAGTTTGCATAAGAATACTGGAAAGTTCACCATTGCATGGTGTAACAAGAAGGACGTTTAATATCCTACAGTACTAGGAATTTGTATCAAATGACAATGAAGATGATTATGTCTTACAGTCATGTCTTGATAAGCCTTATGAGAGTTTATTAAATTGCTAACAGTTCGATGCGAGTAATATGTAATTAAACTAAGAGATATGTTGATTGCTATTGAATATATGCTTCAAGCTAATACATTCAGAAGTAAGTGAGACGAATCGAAAACCTTAAAGCAAGAGCAAGCAAGAAATTCGAAATGAAACAGTGCAGCTATAACACCGCTACAAGCATTAAATATAATACTCGTAAGATAGCTAATGCAAGCCAAAATCTATGCAAAAACCTTTAATTATAGCATATACAGGCTAAACAAAAATGCTTAATGCCAACAAGAAAATAACTATTAGGCATCAAGATATGGATTCGTACATGCAAAGATAGACTAATAACCATTAATAGTATGATAAAGTCGGAAAGACCAATGACATTTGAGAAGCTTCATTAACCCTGTATGTTAAATTGAGTCTAAGAAAGTTTGTATAATGAAATGCATGTGAATTTTAGAAGCAAGCTGTTATCACATCATCGATGTCGATATAAGAACTACCTAAGTAATGCCTATGCGTGATTGAATATTGCAAGCTCCTTTTTTTTGGTGTATGATCTCGGTGAAAATTATTAGAATTGAACCAAGATGAGATAAAGTTATGTTTAATTGCATGATAAGTATACAAATAAGAATTTGAGACCAAGAGGAACACATATAGAATCATACTCAAGTTGCAAAGGATCTGTTAGACGAGCCAATTTTGATTTCCTTAATAAGAGATAAAATGAATCATAATGAAATAAGCAACAACTCCATGGTACGTAGCTTGTAACAGTAATATAAAGCATTTGTGGAGAGCAATGAAACATGATAGATGAAGCTTAAGTCACCCGATTAGCTTTAAAGATTATAAGTTAAATAAAATTTATGAATAAGCAGAGATAAGTGTTTGGAGTGCTATAATGTGTTTACTAAAATTTAACAAAATTTATTGCTTGGTGATATGAATGCTTAAAATGCTAGAGTTCGATTCTAATGCAAAAAAAAGATAGATTTTTCTATGACTGGTGGTTAGATCTTGAATTATAAAACTTGGGATTTTAAGTTTTCAGGGTTTAGAATTTCAGTTACATCTATTCTGGATTATGATTGCCTTTGGCCGCATCGAAAGCATTAAATAGAATTTAAGTTACATAAAACTTGATATTAGATAACTTATACTATGAGTTGTATATGATAAAGATGAGGACTAGACTGATCTAGAGATACTGGAACTTGCATGAGTGTAATAAGCATCGATGGTTATTTCAATTAAGCTCCGCATCAGCTATTTGATTTATATTACAGTTAGCTGGAATATGTACCTATGAGGAAATCAAAGTTTCAAAAGTCAGTTATGGAATGCTAGCATCTTAATGTAGCAAGTGGTTGAGAAGGTTGCGAACACCAACTGAAGTCAAATTTGCAAGGAAATTACTTAATTCTAAAATAACATGAAAAAGCATAGGAAACTAATGAACTATTCCGTAGTGAACATAAATAATATAATATTATAGACTTGTATTGAAAGTAACTAAAGCACAGCCAACTACGTGACAAGCTCATATAAGTCACTTATGATGTAAGCAAGACTATAAGCTGAGCTATGAGATAATAAATATTTGATGCATAGAATTGTAATCTGCTTGCTCTATATGTTGTATTAAGTAAGTTACAAGTGATGTATGGACTTTGTGACAAAGTTTCATATTAAGTAAGTTACAAGTGATGTATGGACTTTGTGACAAAGTTTCATACTACACTAAGACAGCACTATGCAATATGTGCCATAATAAATTGTCTAATCAAAGATGCGTACTATTTTCCGATTCGTGAGAACAACTCACTGGAGAAGCCGGTTAGAATTTATATCAGTGAAAACGTTATGCGACACTGTGTGCTTATGTCAAATAGTATCCGATCGCGACAACAGATACACTTCTAGATCCTAGACTGCGTTACAAGAAAGCTTAGGCACTAAGATCAAAATGAGCACGACGTATCATCCAAAGCCTGATGGTCAGAGCGAGCACATGATTCTTACGCTAGAAAATATGTTGCGGGCATGCTTCTCGAGTTTAGTGGAAATTGGGACAACTACTTGCCTCTAGCGGAGTTTTCTTATAACAACAGCTATCACTTATCCATTGAAGCAGCTTTGATTGAAGCCGTATACGGACGCAAGTGCAGTACTTCAAACTTGCTGGCATGAAGCAGGTGAAACAACAATCACCGGACCCGCACTACTTCAACATACAAACGACAAGATCCGAATCATTCGACAACGCTTGAAAACTACTTAATCTCAACAAAAGTCAATCATATCTTTTAAGACTTGTCAAACGAGCTGCCATATATTCACCCTGTGTTTCATGTCTCACAACTGAGGAAGTGCAAGGAAAAGGAAAATGAAAAGTGGGCCGATCATCTGAGCTACAAGATCAACGAGAAGCTGCAATGCGATGAGCCTGAGACAATTCTAGAGACGAAAATGAAGAAGCTAAGAAATCGAGAAGTGGCAATGGTGTTGGTGCATTGGAGAACTTCTCATAGAACTTCCCAGACCTGGGAATCTGAACAAGACATGAGAGTTCGATGTCCGCGTCTGTTTGAGCTCTAGGTACTTCGAGGACGAAGTGCAAGCTTGGTGGGCTCATACTGTAACACCATGCTTTCTAATATATGCGTTTATGTGACAAATTGTCTTTAATGATGTAATTTGCGAAATTGATAAAATTAATTGCTAAATAAAACAACTAAGTAATATAAGTTTTATAATTAAGTTAATTATATGTATGCATTTTTTAAAAGGAAGCAAAAAGTTTAAAAATTGAAACATATGGAACTAGTGGGGTCAAAATGAGAACAAGGAAACCTTAGAAAATATAATACCCAATTTTAAGGGCCATTTGTTCATTTCATCACTAACTCACCAAAATTTTCTTTGCTCTTTCTCCTCTCAAATATATTACGGTTTCTTCATCTTCAACCTCTAGGATCATCATCTTTGTGCAACAAGAAATCAAGATTTAAAGTCAAGAAAGTTACAAGAAAACCTCAAAGCAACAATATCCTACAAATATTTAAGGTAAATAATCAAACTCAAACTTGTTCTTTTTGGTCCCAATATAACCCACGGTTCTTGGGTTTTCAAAAAGACAAAAGCATCTTCAAATCACCAAGTCTAGTGTTATGAAATTGAAAGTTAATCCATGCATGTTATAATTAAAGTGTTTGAGTGAATATGAGTATTGTGTGTCTGTTTCATGTTAGTTCTGCATGGGTACCGAGAAGTACCTAAGAGCACCGAAACTCACTTGGCTATACTTAAACCTATAAGTTTGGGAAAGGATTCGGTAATCCCAAGCCTACCGAAACCACATGTAATACCGAATGATGCCTAATATACCAAAACCCAACCGAGTAGTCCCAATGAATACCGAAACCCACCACCTCAATGTGCTGAAACCACAAGAAACCCATGCCGAAACATATATATGAATACCAAAACAATACCGAGAATTCCCTGAAAATACCGAAACCCACATGGGTTTCGGTAATACCGAAACCTATATAACACAGTGCCGAAATCATGAAAGAAGAACCGAGATGTACCTAAACTCCAATACCATAACCTCCCGCATGAGTAATACCATTACCGAAACCAACCTTGATTACCGAAACCTATCCAAAATATTAAGAAATACCGAGACCTACTCAATACCGAAACCTTTAGATGTGCGGAAACCATAAAAGGTTTCGGTAATAATACCGAAACAATTGCAATCTACCGAGACCATTTGGTGGGTACCGAAACCCCATTCTTTTGTCCCTCTCGGTAATGAGCAACTAACAATTTGTATGTGAGTAGTGTGTGTAATAGTTTCATGCACAAACTAGAATGTGAATCTTAATTGTGTGTGCCATGCACAACAGAGACATAAGCAATCAATGTACATGTATGTGATATATATATATATATATATATATATATATATATATATATATATATATATATATATATATATATATATATATATATATATATATATATATATATTTATATATATATATATATATATATATATGTATATATATATATATATATATATGTCCCTCTCGGTAATGAGCAACTAACAATTTGTATGTGAGTAGTGTGTGTAATAGTTTCATGCACAAACTAGAATGTGAATCTTAATTGTGTGTGCCATGCACAACAGAGACATAAGCAATCAATGTACATGTATGTGATATATATATATATATATATATATATATATATATATATATATATATATATATATATATATATATATATATATATATATATATATATATATATATATAAAACAAAATTAAATATACATATATTTTATATATAAGAATTTTACATACATAAGTATCATGGAGCAAAATTAATGGGTAGAACCCAGTTAAGTGGCCGTTGGCCAAACTTAACTATATTTAAAAGCTACAAAATATTTAGCAAAGATTTATGGTTTAAAGATCGTAGATTTTTTAAGCAAGTTTATTATTTATTATGTACTCTGTAATATTAATTACAGACATACCGTTGCACGCACGATATAAGATTTAAGCGAATAGTTCACTTATGAGCCAAAGCTAGTGCCAGAATGTGTTAAAGCTTATTTAAAAGTGCCAGAGCGTCTCAAAGTTTATTTAAAGCCTCAGTCAGTAAAGCAAAGCCATATTGAGCCGAAAGCAATATTAAAGCCTAGATAAGCAAGTGCAAGCGTTTCAGAGCAATATAAAGCATAGAAAAGCCAGTGCAAGCATAAACAGTACTGTGAGTAACAGTTATTCTTGTTTACATGTTTTATATGAAATTGAGACATAATTTGCTTCTATATGAATTCTTTGGAATTCAATAGACTTTTGTGAGTGAAGGCGAACACTGTGGTACAGGTGGTGTCCAGCTTAGCCGGATCTTACATCTGATCTATTAATGTGCATATTTATTTGCTATCAGCATATTATTGTTCTGCATACTATACAGCAAACTTTGTGTTAGCGTTTCTTTGTGCATCTCATAAGCATTATATTTAACGAGCAAGCAATTCTGATGTTCACCACTATCCCTTGAGCATTATGCGGGTAGCTAGCCCCGCATCACAGATTGATCATCTGTCAGCGGTAACCCCTAGTGGTGGCATCTCCTTTCTGCGTGAAATGTCTCAATTGTGCAAGCATTCATTCTGGGTATTAAGCAAGCAAGCAAGCAATCATTACAGCCTTTATAGGCACTTTCGCCACATATCTTACATGCATCATGAATATCTGTTAACTCACTAAGCAATTAGCTTACAGTTGCTACTCACAATTTTTACAGGAAAAGGTAAAGAGCAAGCTGGACCATTTGCTTAGGTCTATTTTCTGATCAACCCAGAGGACTTAGCTCACTATTCAGCTTGTGGTATAGTATTGAGCTGCTTTGGGATATGGGTAGTTGCCTTTATTTATATTGTGATGTAATAGTAATTTAGTACTGTAACCTTGTAGCACGTGCAGTGCATGACTTATTATAATCTTTAATTAGATTTATGCAAGCTTTAGACTTATTATTATGTTTATGGCAATTGTTAATTATTCCTGGGATTAAGCAAGCATGTTTAAAGTAAGGATGTGACACATGCCCAGCTTGCTGACAAGGTAATTAAACCTGGTTTCATCAAGTGGTTTGGTGAAAATGTCTGCAAGCTGTTCATTAGTGGAAATAAAACTTACCTCCACATTACCTTTCTGAATGTGATCTCTGATGAAGTGATGTCTGACCTCAATATGCTTTGTTCTTGAATATAATATTGGATTGTTGGAAATGGCTATGGCACTTGTGTTATCACACAGAATAGGAGTTTTCCTATACACAAGCCCATAGTCTTCAAGCTGATGCTGCATCCACAGAATCTGCCCACAGCAGCTTCCAGCAGCAATGTACTCAGCTTCAGCAGTAGAAGTAGACACTGAGTTCTGCTTCTTGATACACCAACTTATCAACTTACCACCAAGGAGTTGACATCCACCTGTTGTGCTTTTCCTATCTAGCCTGCAGCCTGCAAAATCAGAATCTGAATAACCTGTTAATTCAAGACTTGAGTCTTTGGGATACCAAAGACCCAAACCTGATGTGCCCTTTAGGTATCTGAAGATTCTTTTAACAGCAGCTAGATGAGATTCCTTTGGATCAGCTTGGAACCTAGCACACAAACAGGTGGCAAACATAATATCAGGTCTACTAGCAATTAAATATTGCAAGCTCCCAATCATACCTCTGTAAGCTGTTACTGAAACAGCTTTGCCACTGACATCAGCGTCCAATTTTACATTGGTTGCCATTGGGGTTTTAATAGGAGAACTTTGATCACATTTAAACTTTTTCAAGGGATCTAAGGTATACTTTCTTTGATTTATAAAAATTCCAGTTGAGGTTTGTTTAACCTGTAATCCTAAAAAGAAAGTAAGTTCTCCCATCATACTCATTTCATATTTGGATTTCATGAGTAATGAAAAATTCTTGCATAACTGCTCATTGGTAGAACCAAATATTCTGTCATCCATATAGATTTGAACAAGCATAATATCAGAATTCACCTTCTTTACGAACAGTGTGGTATTTACTTTACCTCTAGAATACTCATTGCTCATAAGGAATTCAGTAAGAGTGTCATACCAGGCTCTAGGGGCTTGTTTGAGACCATAGAGAGCTTTGTCCAACTTATAGATAAAACCTGGATGTTGTTCATTTTCGAAACCTGGAGGCTGCTTGACATAAACTTCTTCTTGCAGCTTCCCATTCAAAAATGCACTCTTCACATCCATTTGAAATACCTTAATGCTCTTATGAGCAGCGTAGGCTAGATACAAACGAATTGCTTCTAGCCTGGCCACAGGAGCAAATGTCTCATCATAGTCAATTCCTTCCTCCTGTCTATAACCCTGAACAACCAGTCTTGCCTTATTTCTAATGACATGACCTTGCTCATCCATCTTATTCCTGAAAACCCATTTAGTGCCAATTATAGTTTTACCTTTAGGAGCAGGGACCAGCTTCCGTACCTTGTTTCTCTCAAACTGATTGAGTTCTTCTTGCATGGCAGTGATCGAGTTGGCATCTTTTAGTGCTTCATCCACCTTCTTTGGCTCCATTAGTGAAACAAAACTGGAGAACATACAGAAGTTCCCTAAGCTGTCCCACCTTGTTTGTACCCCTTTGTTGATGTCACCAATTATTTGATCATTGGGGTGACATCTGATCCACTTAGGATCATTCTTCAATGAGGATTCTCCTGAGTTATCAGCAGCTTCAGCAGGTCCTGTTGAACAGCTCTCAAGATTTTCAGACACACTGTTGTCTTGAGCTTGTTCACTTGTTGAACATAAGTGACCACTGTTGAACATATCAACAGAGGAATCAGGAAAATCAGCATTGATAGGTTCAGGACATGCAGTTGTAATTAAGTCAATACACTTATTCACACATGGTGTATTGACATAATCATCATCATGCCCATCATGATTAACAGGTTCCACACTAGATGTAGTGGAAGCTTTTGAGTCCTCTTCACTGTTGAATGCATGAGATCATCAAAGTTTAATTCTCCTGAAACTGATTCAGGAACAGCTTTGGTAGAAGTATTCTTGGACTCTTCAAAGGTGACATTGATAGATTCATTTATCACCTTTCTTTTGTTGTGGTACACTCTGTAGGCTTTGGAGATAGCAGAGTAGCCAACAAACCCACCTTCATCAGCTTTTTTGGTTCAAACTTTGCCAGTTGGTCCCTTTGATTCCGAATGAAGCAGGGACACCCAAACACATGGAAGTAACTGACATTTGGCTTCCTTCCTTTGAGCAGCTCATAGGGAGTCTTGTTGAACCTTTTCACCACTAAGGATCTGTTTTGGGTGAAGCAGGCAGTGTTGACAGCTTCAGCCTAGAATGATGAAGGTAAACCAGATGCACACAGCATGGTTCTAGCAGCTTCAATGAGAGTTCGGTTTCTCCTTTCAGCAACTCCATTTTGTTGTGGATTTCTTACAGCTGAAAAGTTTTGAGTGATTCCTTTCTCTTCACAGAAGTTTTCAAGAGTACTGTTTCTGAATTCAGTACCATGATCACTTCTGAGCTGCTTCACTTGGGCAGAGTTCAGCATTTCCATCTTTTTCACAAATCCAATGATTTCTCTAGCAGCCTCTCCTTTGCTCTTCAAGAAGATTACCCATGTGTACTTGGAGAACTCATCAACCATTACAAGAGTGTATCTTCTTCCTCCTAGACTTGGAACACTAACAGGTCCAAATAAGTCCATGTGGATCAAGAAGAGAGGAGTATCTATAGAAAAATTATGCTTGGATTTAAGAGATGATTTCCTCTGCTTGCCTTTCTCACAAGCTGTGCATAGTCTATCCTTAACAAAAGTCATAGAAGGCAAACCTGTCACCAACTCTTTCTTACAGAGTTTGTTGATGTTCTTGAAGTTCAGATGTGACAGCCTTATGTGCCATAGCCAGTTTAGATCTGCATTTGTTCTTGTGAGAAAACAGGTTTCAGTTGTGGGATCAGCAGATTGCATGTCCACAACATATACACCTTTCTTTCGTTGAGCACACAGCACAACTTTGCCTTGGGAATCCAATATGTAACCCAGGTGCTCATCAAAGTTAACCTTGTAGCCAGCATCACACAGTTGGCTTATGCTAACAAGGTTATGTTTTAGTCCAACAACATAGGCTACTCTTTTGAACACTGCAGCACCAGCTTTAAGAGTTTCATATCCTTCAGTGGATCCCTGTACATTGTCACCAAAGGTGACTTTTGGCCCTTTTTCAGACCTGAGATCACTCAGCAGGTCCTTACAACCTGTCATGTGCCCTGAGCAGCCACTGTCCAAGTACCAAACCTGGGATGGTTGTTTTTCCTGCAGAGTGACAAGAAAAATATTAGTCATTTTTAGGGGAACTCATCACAGAGATGAGTTCTCCTACTTCATCAACATTTGTTGATGGGCTTGTGATATCAACACTAATATTTCCAATTTGAATGGTATCAGTTTGAATACCACTCTCATTGACTGAGATATTTCCAACATTGCTTGTGTTAGGAATGAGGGAACCATCAGGGTCAACAGGCCTCATGTCCTTAGTTTCAGGACAGTCTTTGGCCAGATGTGTCTTCATTCCACATTTATAGCATTTTCTCCTCTTAGCATTTTTGGAAGAAGACCTTTCAGAAACACATTTTGAATTATTTCTGTTGATTCTATCAGCAGATTTAGCAAACTTATTGCTATTTGATGAATCAACAGCTTGAGTGGAGGGTTCAATAGCAACAGCTTTGCCTGTCTCTTCTTTCCTCTTTTTAGGAGGACAGATGTCAGGAAGCTTAATTTGCTTTTGAACTTCCACAGGTTTGGGAAACTTATTCCCAAATTTCTCAGGCTGAGCAATGACTTTGCCTTTGCCCTTACTGAGGTGTGATTTATGCTGCCTATCAGCATAATCATTATTCTTGGTTTTAAAAGACGTATTTTCATTTAAGACCAGTTTACCACTATGATTTAAAAACTTATTTGAAATCACAGCAGGTTTGCTTTCAACATGAGACTTACCCCTGTTGAAAGCAGACTGCTTACCTTTTGAGAACTTATTTTCAAAATGTTCAGCATTAAAAGGATTAGCATGTCTTTTACCATCAGCTTTGGACCCAGAGCTTGTTTTGTCAACAGGCTTGGTGTCCACAGCTGCAGTTTGGACATGTTTTCCTTTCTTTTGCTTGTGTGAGTCACTAGAGCACTTAACAGGCTGATTTGATGGAGAACACATTCCATCATCAGCTTTTGAGTTAGGTTCACACAATCTGTCAGTATTTTGAGGCCTGACAAACCTGTTTGTTGAGATTAGTTTACCATTTACTTTTTGAATGAAGGTGTTTGGAAGCTCACCAAGAGTGGATAAGTCCTTTTTCAGATTATTAACCTCAACAATGGAAGCTGCTGTGTCAAGATCCCCTCCAAGATAGGCTTGGATCTGTGCAGGGATCTGCTGACTTATACAATGGCTGACTTTTTGTGCAGATTGGCACCAAGAGTCAACTATCTTTTGAAGCTTGGCATGTTTTATATCTGTTTCTCTCTTTTCTTCCAGTAAAATAGAGTTAATGTGTTTTAATTCATCAATCTCAGTTTCCAACTTATGGAAACTGTCAAGTTTACTGGATTTTGTTTCAAGATCAGCTTTAAGCATAGAGATTTCAGATAATAA
Organism: Centrapalus pauciflorus; assembly: GCA_020465985.1. Lineage (NCBI taxonomy): Eukaryota > Viridiplantae > Streptophyta > Magnoliopsida > Asterales > Asteraceae > Centrapalus > Centrapalus pauciflorus. The sequence goes on from JAANYP010009673.1 coordinate 20,563, forward strand.
AACAGTATGCTTCTCAACAGCAGCTTTCAGATCAACAAGCATGTATTCAAACAAACTTTTTCTTCAGAACTGTAAGCCATAAAATTTTGTACCTTATACATCATTGTAGGATTCCAGTTCTCCAAGCTGCTGACAGCTTCAGCTTCAGCTAAGTCTTGTTTGAAGTTGCTAGTTGATGGGACATCAGTGTTGGCCATCAGACATTGATTGTCTTCTTCATCTGATGATGAATCAAACTCCTCCCAGTCACAAGTCTCTGCCATGAGTCCCTTTTGCCGTTTGGAAATCACTGAGTTTTCCAACTTTCTCAGCTTAGCCATGACCATAAGGTACTTAACCCTATAGCCATCATCCCTGTTTGTCTTGTGTGGTTTGGATGACTGACCAACAGCTTTTGACACACAGTCAACAGCTATATGGCCAGGTTTGCCACATTTGAAGCACTCAGCTTTGGACTTATCAAATGCCTTCTTTTTGACAGCACTTCAACTTCCCTGCATCATGTTTCTTCCAAACCTTTTCTTGTTGAATCTTTTGACAAGCATGGCTATCATTTGCTCATCGTCCAGTTCAGCAAGATCTGCATTGTCTTCCTCAAGATTGTTATATTATAATTCCATTCTTCAGGCAGGATGTCTAAGAATTTGTTCACCAGAGTCAGGCTGTCCTTGGTGATCCCAACAGCTTTGAGATCATTAATAAGAGCAGTAAACCTGGTGTAGGTTTCTGTGAGAGTCTCCTTTGGTTTTGCAAAGAAGAGTTCATACTGTCTAACAAGATTGTTAATCCTGTTATCCAGTGTGATTGTGGGTCCATCATAGACGGTACACAAAGTGTCCCACATCTCCTTTGTAGTCTTCATTTTCTCAACCTGTTTGACCACATCATCAGGCAGAGAGATAACCAGGTTATTCCTGGCCTTTGCATCCAGAGCCACCAATCTTTTGTCCTCATCAAACCATTGAGCTTTGGCTTTCTCAAAGGTTCTGATTTCAGGATCAGCTCCTTCAACCGCTGGAGTTATAGTAGTAACAGAGGTTGGCACATAAGGACCCTCCATTACTATCTCTGGTAGTTGTACATCCAGATTTTCTAAATAGAGCATCATTTTGCACTTCCAGCCAGAGAAGTTCTGATGATTAAACTTTGGAGGTTTGCCCATTGACCCATTGTCATAGTATGAGGAATTTGCAGCACTGTTGTCCATGGAAACTTTGGGATAATGAGAGATCTTAGAGATGACACACACTCTAAACTGCTCTGATACCAGTTGTAGGTCCCGAGAGGTTTCCCAAGTATATAGCCTTAAGCTGTAGAGGCTGTAACATCCACGGATTCAATTTGATGTATTTTGACTAATTAAGTGGAAAATTTATATTTAAAGTTGAATTTGGATGATTATTATGTATTTGGATATTTAGCAAAGTTTGTTGTTATTTTTAAGAAAATTGAACTCAGAATCAATTTTGTGGATTATTATGAATTTAAAAGTTATTTATGATAAATTTAAGATTAAATCGGTATTTTATGAAACCGGTTAAGTCGGGTGATGAAATGTGCAAAATGACGAAAGTAGTATATAAAGGGCAATAGGCTTCATTTTCTAGTTTACACTCTCTCTCTACTCTATCTCTCTAGAAATTTTCTCTCTACATCTCTCTAAGATAAATCACAAACCGACCGTCGGATTTTCGAGAATTATACGTCATCGGAAAGGTATCGAGGAGTACAACAGTAATCTACAAACGGATTTCAGATTTCGTGCGAATTGAGGTAAGAATCGAACCTTTTTAGTTTATGGTTTCGGTTTTAAAGTAACTAAGAATTCGAATCTATCATTTTATGCAAATTTAAGTTTGTTTTGCTTGAAATGTTGCTGGATTATGATACTATATGCATAGTAGAATCGAATATATGCATCATACATGATATAACACTGATTTTAGGCCTTAGAAATGAAGGATTTAAGTTGAAATGATGAACATACTCGAATATGTCATGAACAGAGTCGAAATGTAAGAACAGACTCGAGTTTGGTGCTAGATTCGAAGGTGTACCATCAGATTCTAAGGGAGGGGTTCGAATCTGATGATAGACTCGAAGGTCAGTTCGAATCTGATGATAGATTCGAAGAAGGGTTCGAATCTGATGGTAGGGTTCGAATCTGATGATTAATTTCGAATCTAACCCATTAAAATTCGAGTTTAATGCCTAAAATTGAGAATACTACTTTCTAGGCTTGTGTATTTTGAATGAAACTCATAAACAACACATAAAATGTCATGAGTTATATAAAGGTCAATATATGAACTTGAAATGGGTTCAAACTTAGTTATGGTATAAATTTGGTCATGTACCTGAAATGAGGAAAATATCGTCAAACTTACGAAACTTGATTATTATGGAGTTAAACGGTTAATGATACGATGTAATGTTGTAATTGATATAACAGGTCCCTTGTGGTGTTGTTTAACCCACAGTGGGGTACTTGGTGGAATCCGGTTGAAAGCCCGAAGAGAGATAAAATTGGTTAAAGATAATTACGCACCCACTGTGAGTACAGTAGATTTCGCATGATTATATCTGTTTTATGTTAAGCTTTGCCTGCTGAGACCTGTTGTTTCATTTGTTTGGTTGGAATTCTACTAACTTGCGTAGATTTAGATGCACATTCTTTCTTGTTGCATGTCCGTTCGATTGTTGTGCATCTAGTGATGGACCGGTGGGTCGCATCGTTAACTCTGATGTTACTGTGCTATATGACGCTGGAGCTGATCCCTCCAGGTCCGGTAGGCAGTATGTCATCCCCGATCGTTCGTTTGTCTCAGATGGTATGTGTAAATGCCGAGCTTTGGGCTCGAAGGGGCTGCGGCTCTGGTCCGTACTTGGTGTACGAAGAGAGTATACGACGTTTGTCGTCGGGGTTACTCTTGGGCTTCATAAAGATTTATAATGTGCGCAATCTATGTATTCACTAAGCATTCGCTTACGTTTTAGTTGTTGTATTTTTATTTTACAGGAAAAGGGAAGTCTACTGCTGGACCTTCTAGTTAGGTCGATTTGGAAGATTTGGAAGATATCTGCTACTTAATCGGTAATTATATTGTGGGACAATTGTTGTAATATATTCTGGATGATTGTAATAAATGTATGGGTGTGTAGACCTAGACTTGGTACCTGATAGCACCGTAGGGTGTTTAACACTTGTTGCACTACGTATTTATGTTTTAAATGCTTCTGCACTTAATTTAGGTTATCAGATCATTATGTTATTGTATGTTGGTGATTAATTCTGGGTGTATTGTAATTGGTGGTTGTTGTGGCAAGGGTGTCACACGAGATGGTATCAGAGCAGTTGTTTGAGATTCAAGTGTCCGTGAGGTCTTGATCTCAAACATTAGGTAATGATATATAGTGATTTAAGTAATGATCTGAACTAAGATAGGTTATGATCTAGTAATTATAAGAGATTGACTATCATACGAGACAAATAAGTGGTGTCTTTAAACTGATGACATGTTACTAAACAAGTTATATGTTTATATTTTTCAGAACATGTCTGGAGGAATGACACCTGAAGAAGCCAGAGAGATGATGCTAGCCTTGATGGCTGAACAGAACAAAATGATTCAGGATCAGTTTCGGGCTCGAGATGAGGCCGATGCTAAGAGAAGAGAAGATAAAAGAAAGAACAAAGAAAAAGAAAGGGAGGGAAATAATGAGGAACAAGATGACAACACTGGTTCATCTAATAAGCCCAGGGGTTGTCGGTTTAAGGATTTTAAAGGAAACGGGGCGGTGGAGTTTAACGGTTTAGGGGATGCTGTTGCCGCACTTGAATGGATAACAGCTACTGAAAGAACATTCCGAATCAGCGATTGTGCTGAGAAGGATATGGTTCGGTATGCAACTGCTATGTTCACTAATGACGCAATTATGTGGTGGAATGCTATGGTGAACGCTTTGACAATGGAGAAGGTTTCTGTTATGACTTGGGCTGAGTTCAAGGACCTATTCACTCAGCAATACTGTCCGATTGATGAGCGTCGGAGATTAGAGGCAAGATTTATGGCGCTGGTACAGGGGACGAAGACGGTGTCCCAATATGCTGTGGAGTTCACGAGGCTAAGTCTGTTCGCACCTCATCAGGTGGACACCGAAGAAAGGAAAGTGACCAGGTTCGAGGCTGGTCTTGACATTGAGATTAGGAGGGTCATGAGCAATGTTCGTTACCCTACATTTGCTGGCTTACTTGAGGCTGCCAGAAATGTAGAGCAGATTTTGATTATGTCAGGCTACTCTGTTGGGTCTGCTGCTGCTTCCACCAATCCGACACAGCCGTCACCGCCGAAGCGCCAAAGGGAGGGAGGATATTCTGGTTCTTCCCGGTCTTCACAGTACTCACCTCAACAGTCGTATCGCCGACAATCTGGTTCATCTGATCGCGGTCGTGCGCGTGCATACTCCATCAACACTGAGCCGCAGTATTGCAACAAATGTCACCTGGAGCATTTTGGCAAATGCCCTAACGGACGTGCTTGTTTTTGCTGTGGGGAGCTGGGACATTTTCAGAATGACTGCCCAAGGAAGGGTGATGCTTGCTATAAGTGTGGGGTATGGGGTCACTATAGCAGGAATTGTAGAAAGAATGCTCCAACGGCTGCTGTCCCATCATCAACACGCTCGTCTGGAGGTTCGAGTGGTGGTTCAGTTAACCGCCGGGGTCAGTCACAGAGGGCACCTGCTCGTGCTTTTCAGATAACTGCAGAGGAGGCAAGGGAAAATCCGGAGGTCGTCACGGGTACGTTCATAGTTAATTCTATGCCTGCACGAGTTTTATTTGATTCGGGTGCCAATAGGTCGTTTGTTTCTACTATGTTTGCACAAAGAATTGCCATGCCACTATCTAGATTATCTGCTGTTCTTGATATAGAAACTGCTAGCAACACTCTAGTAAAAGTAGATCATGTCTACCGTAACTGCACGTTAGTAATTGAAGATGTAGTCTTCAATTTGGACTTGATACCGATAGAATTCAGTGAGTTTGATGTCATAGTCGGGATGGACTGGTTGATCGAGAATGAAGCCCACATAGTGTGTAAGAGCCGAATGATAAAGATAACTACCCCGGAGGGGCGTGAGATATGTATATATGGGGATAGGAGAAGCGGGGATCTGTGTTTGCTGACTATTGCAAAAGCTCGAAAGCTTGTTGCAAAGGGATGTGATGCATACTTAGCATATGCGATTGATGCTAAGGCAGAGAAGAGAACTTTGGCCGATGTGCCGGTTGTTTCACAATTCCCGGATGTGTTTCCGGAAGACTTGTCTGGCGTGCCGCCTGAAAGACAAGTAGAATTTAGGATTGACTTGATCCCTGGAGCTGCACCGGTAGCTCGTTCTCCTTATCGTCTTGCCCCAACCGAGATGAAGGAAATGATGACACAGCTGCAAGAATTGTTGGACAAGGGCTTTATTCGGCCGAGTTCATCGCCGTGGGGAGCTCCGGTACTGTTTGTAAAGAAGAAAGATGGCACGATGAGGATGTGCATAGATTACCGGGAGCTGAATAAATTGACGATTAAGAACAAGTATCCTCTGTCGAGGATAGACGACTTGTTTGATCAGTTACATGGCGCTTGTGTATTTTCTAAGATTGATCTGAGATCGGGGTACCATCAACTGAAAGTTCGAGAAGAGGATGTGCCTAAGACAGCATTTAGGACACGTTATGGGCATTACGAGTTCTTGGTTATGCCTTTTGGGTTAACCAATGCCCCGGCTGTCTTTATGGACTTGATGAATAGGGTTTGTAGACCGATGTTGGATAAGTCGGTGATAGTGTTTATTGATGATATACTGGTATATTCTAAGTCTGAAGCAGAACATGCTGAACATCTGAGAGAACTGTTGGAGTTGTTAAGAAAAGAAAGGTTGTACGCCAAGTTCTCAAAGTGCGAGTTTTGGCTACAACAGATACAGTTTCTAGGACATGTTATATCTGGAGCTGGGATTTCGGTTGATCCAGCTAAAGTTGAGGCTATAAGAAATTGGGAACCGCCACAATCAGCTACAGAAATCAGGAGTTTTCTTGGGTTGGCGGGATATTATAGGAGGTTTATAAAGGACTTTTCAAAGATTGCAGTTCCGCTGACTGCATTAACAAAGAAGAATGCACCTTTTGCCTGGGAAGCAGTGCAGCAAGAAGCGTTTGATGTTTTAAAGAAGACGTTAAGTGAGGCACCGATACTTGCCTTACCTGAGGGCAATGATGACTTTGTGGTGTATACCGATGCTTCGAGGTTAGGGTTAGGCGCTGTATTGATGCAGCGTGGGAAGGTTATAGCGTATGCTTCAAGACAGTTGAAGCAGCATGAGAAGAATTATTCGACTCATGATCTCGAGTTGACTGGGGTAACGTTTGCATTGAAATTATGGAGGCATTACCTGTACGGTACTAAGTGTCAACTTTACACGGACCATAAGAGCTTAAAGTACATTTTTAGCCAGAAGGAACTTAATATGAGACAGCGTAGGTCTATGGAGCTTATTAAAGACTACGATTGTGAGATACTTTATCATCCCGGGAAGGCTAATGTAGTAGCCGATGCCTTGAGCCGGAAAGCTTATGCTAAGGATTTCTGTTATATGATGACGTCCACTATACTAAGTTCCACGATCATTAACGATGTCAAAGCTGCCCAACTAGAAGCTTTGAAAGAAGAAAATGTCGGTGCTGAGGATATTAGAGTACAGATTAAGAATATGGAAACTAGCGAGTCTGGATTAAAAGGTGTATACGGAAGGATTTGGGTGCCGAAGTATGGTGGTATGAGAAATGTTATCGTTGAAGAAGCGCATCAATCTAAATTTTCTGTACATCCCGGGAGCACAAAGATGTACAACGACTTAAAGGCAGACTTTTGGTGGCCGGGATTGAAGAAGGATATCGGTCAGTATGTGGAACGATGTAGGACTTGCCGGTTGGTAAAGGCTGAGCATCAACAACCTTATGGCAGTCTGCAACCGCTTCCCATTCCGGAATGGAAGTGGGAGCACATTACTATGGATTTTGTTACGAAACTGCCGAAGACTAAGCGACAGCATGATGCGGTTTGGGTAATCGTGGATCGGTTAACAAAGTCGGCTCACTTCATACCGATTCGTGAAAGTTATTCGTTGGAGAAATTAGCTCAAATTTACATGAACGAGATTGTTTCTAGGCATGGAGTGCCTAAGTCCATAGTATCGGACCGGGACAGCCGGTTTACTTCAAATTTTTGGTCGGCTTTGCAAGAAGGGTTAGGGACAAGAATAGCAATGAGTACAGCTTACCGCCCGCAAACTGATGGCCAGAGTGAGCGGACCATCTTAACGCTTGAAGACATGATGAGATCGTGTGTGTTAGATCTCGGTGGCAATTGGGACGATCACCTGCCACTTATAGAGTTTTCGTATAACAACAGCTACCATGCTACGATCAAGAAAGCTCCGTTCGAGGCTTTATATGGAAGAAAATGTAGGACTCCTACATGTTGGAGAGAAACGGGTGAAACACCAATCGCTGGGCCGGCCTTGCTTCAGGAAACAAACGAGAAGATACAGTTGATTAGGCAGAACATGAAGGCGGCCCAGGATCGTCAGAAAAGCTACTATGATCGGAGGCACAAGCCGATCAATTTTGAAGTGAATGACTGGGTCTATTTGAAAGTATCACCCATGAGGGGTGTTACTCGTTTTGTTAAGAGGGGCAAGTTGGCTCCGAGATTCGTCGGACCATTTAAGATAATCGAAAAAGTGGGGAATCAGTCATACCGTTTGGAATTGCCTGAAGAAATGCCGGGCATACATCCGGTATTTCACGTTGGGAATCTTCGAAAATCGTTTAACACTGGAAAAGAGGATTGGGCCGACCATACTGAACTGCAGGTTGATGAAAGGCTCCGATATGTTGAAGAGCCGGAGTGTGTGTTAGACACTAAGATGAAGAAATTGAGAAGTAAGGAGATAGAAATGGTGCTTGTACGTTGGAAGCATCATAAAGGAGCAAATCATACATGGGAAACTAAGTCAGAAATGTTAAGAAAATATCCGAAACTGTTTGAGTCCGAGTAACTTCGAGGACGAAGTTGAGCGTGGTGGAGCCCATGTTGTAACATCCACGGATTCAATTTGATGTATTTTGACTAATTAAGTGGAAAATTTATATTTAAAGTTGAATTTGGATGATTATTATGTATTTGGATATTTAGCAAAGTTTGTTGTTATTTTTAAGAAAATTGAACTCAGAATCAATTTTGTGGATTATTATGAATTTAAAAGTTATTTATGATAAATTTAAGATTAAATCAGTATTTTATGAAACCGGTTAAGTCGGGTGATGAAATGTGCAAAATGACGAAAGTAGTATATAAAGGGCAATAGGCTTCATTTTCTAGTTTACACTCTCTCTCTACTCTATCTCTCTAGAAATTTTCTCTCTACATCTCTCTAAGATAAATCACAAACCGACCGTCGGATTTTCGAGAATTATACGTCATCGGAAAGGTATCGAGGAGTACAACAGTAATCTACAAACGGATTTCAGATTTCGTGCGAATTGAGGTAAGAATCGAACCTTTTTAGTTTATGGTTTCGGTTTTAAAGTAACTAAGAATTCGAATCTATCATTTTATGCAAATTTAAGTTTGTTTTGCTTGAAATGTTGCTGGATTATGATACTATATGCATAGTAGAATCGAATATATGCATCATACATGATATAACACTGATTTTAGGCCTTAGAAATGAAGGATTTAAGTTGAAATGATGAACATACTCGAATATGTCATGAACAGAGTCGAAATGTAAGAACAGACTCGAGTTTGGTGCTAGATTCGAAGGTGTACCATCAGATTCTAAGGGAGGGGTTCGAATCTGATGATAGACTCGAAGGTCAGTTCGAATCTGATGATAGATTCGAAGAAGGGTTCGAATCTGATGGTAGGGTTCGAATCTGATGATTAATTTCGAATCTAACCCATTAAAATTCGAGTTTAATGCCTAAAATTGAGAATACTACTTTCTAGGCTTGTGTATTTTGAATGAAACTCATAAACAACACATAAAATGTCATGAGTTATATAAAGGTCAATATATGAACTTGAAATGGGTTCAAACTTAGTTATGGTATAAATTTGGTCATGTACCTGAAATGAGGAAAATATCGTCAAACTTACGAAACTTGATTATTATGGAGTTAAACGGTTAATGATACGATGTAATGTTGTAATTGATATAACAGGTCCCTTGTGGTGTTGTTTAACCCACAGTGGGGTACTTGGTGGAATCCGGTTGAAAGCCCGAAGAGAGATAAAATTGGTTAAAGATAATTACGCACCCACTGTGAGTACAGTAGATTTCGCATGATTATATCTGTTTTATGTTAAGCTTTGCCTGCTGAGACCTGTTGTTTCATTTGTTTGGTTGGAATTCTACTAACTTGCGTAGATTTAGATGCACATTCTTTCTTGTTGCATGTCCGTTCGATTGTTGTGCATCTAGTGATGGACCGGTGGGTCGCATCGATAACTCTGATGTTACTGTGCTATATGACGCTGGAGCTGATCCCTCCAGATCCGGTAGGCAGTATGTCATCCCCGATCGTACGTTTGTCTCAGATGGTATGTGTAAATGCCGAGCTTTGGGCTCGAAGGGGCTGCGGCTCTGGTCCGTACTTGGTGTACGAAGAGAGTATACGACGTTTGTCGTCGGGGTTACTCTTGGGCTTCATAAAGATTTATAATGTGCGCAATCTATGTATTCACTAAGCATTCGCTTACGTTTTAGTTGTTGTATTTTTATTTTACAGGAAAAGGGAAGTCTACTGCTGGACCTTCTAGTTAGGTCGATTTGGAAGATTTGGAAGATATCTGCTACTTAATCGGTAATTATATTGTGGGACAATTGTTGTAATATATTCTGGATGATTGTAATAAATGTATGGGTGTGTAGACCTAGACTTGGTACCTGATAGCACCGTAGGGTGTTTAACACTTGTTGCACTACGTATTTATGTTTTAAATGCTTCCGCACTTAATTTAGGTTATCAGATCATTATGTTATTGTATGTTGGTGATTAATCCTGGGTGTATTGTAATTGGTGGTTGTTGTGGCAAGGGTGTCACAGAGGCGGGGTGAATACAGCAATTTAAAAACTACACACTATTTTCTCAATGTTTGTATGTATTATCAACAATTGTTAATTACAAACAAGCTTGACTGTGGAAAAGTTCAAGCTGAGATGACAGATACAACAATATGTTAACTAGTCTAAGACAGACTTAAACTAGTTACAATGAATACACTCACTAAGAATCACTCACTGTGTTTACAAGACTCAGAAGGACAGCTTGAATAAGAACAGCTTAAGCATAAAGCACTGTTTTATTCAAGCAAACTTGCATGCATGAAAAGACACACTCTAATGCACGTTCTGATTTCACACTCTTGGCTCAGCACTTAGCTTTTTGCTCTATGTATTTCAATCCTAGGAAGTTTCCTTTTATACTCACTCATAGGATCTAAGTGAAGCTTCTTCATTGGACGAGAAGAAAAAGGTGAAGTCTTGTTGAAAAGACAACATAAACTGGTCTGCACATTCTGAAAAGCAGACTTGTCTTCATGTTGGCAGAACTTTTGTCTTTTCACTTTGTCTACTGTTGCATAAGCTTTAACTAAATAAGGAATGTCAACTTTGCGTCTTTCTTCCTTTGTTAAGGCCTATTTTGATATAAGAAAAGGTCTGTCACCCTTTTTAAAATACCCTTTTGTCTTCATGTGACAGAACAGCTTGGGCAGGCTGAGCAGTTCTGTTTTCCACTTTGTCTTCGACTTTGTAAATTGATCTTGTAGCCAAAAACAATACATGAGGACTTGGAAACATATTCCATAAAGTGTTTTAGCATGTTCACAAAGAACAGGTTCTGTTCACAAAGAACAGAACACTTGTAAACTGCCCAAGCTGCTCACTAATGTAGAGTAGCGTAGACAGTTTATGTCCAGCCTGTTCAGCAGTCAGAACAGCTTGGACCAAATGCCTTTGTTGCAACACATGCAACACATAGAACAGCTTTAACTGATATTGCAAATCACTTTACAGGATTCATTAAGGCATAAACAGACCTTAACTTATACCTTTCAAGTGCATCGACAGGTTTGATTAAGAATCTCCCCCTTAGATGCAGAACAGGTTTGACTGAGGCCTTTTTGTGCCTAACATAACATAAAACAGATATAGACATGCAAAATCATATGTACTCACAGTGGGTGCGTTAATTAACTTCAATTAATTTTATTTCTCCTCGGGATTTCAACCGGATCACCAAGTACCCCACTATGGGTTAAACAACACCACAAGGGACCTGTTAAGTCAGTTGTAACACAAAATTTATGTCAATAGGCTGTTTAATTTCATAAAACTAAATTTTTGTAAGTCTTATAATAATTGACCCGAAATTGGGATCCATAACCGAATTCGGACCCCTACCCGAATTCGGACCTCATCTGAATTCGGACCCTTACCCGAATTCGGACTACATTCAAGTTCGGACAGATCCAAGTTCGGACTACATCCGAATTCAGACTACATCCAAGTTCATATCAGATCCGAATTCGGACCATCCGAGTTCATACTTGTGCAGTTTGTCATTTTCCAGATTTAATTCAATCATTTTTGTACTTATCCAATGTTTGAAACAATTAATGCCAACTTTAATATACTCTATTTCAACATTTTTAACACCAATATTAACACATTTAGTACCTAATTGAAAACTTTTTGGCCATTTTTATACCACCCATCGACACATTTTATCAAAACCGAACCAAAACCTTCAAATTCGTAAATTTTGAGAGATATTTACCTTAAATCTTTTGTTGCAATGTTGATAGTTCCCTTCTATGATCTTGATTCCAACTTTTCAAATTCAAATTCCATGAATTTGATGATATGGATTCGGAGATGATGAGAGAGAGCCGAGAGAGATTGAGAGCTTGTGATGAAATGGTGAAATGAATCCAAATGAAAGACAAAGAGTCTTTATGTCAACACTTTCGGGTTTTGGAAAATTAACCTCTCTATTAATTTGATTTCCTTTAACTTCAGATTTTACCTTAAAATTTCACCACTAACATTTATTAATAATTATATTCACTTAATAATTTGAAATTCTCAATTTCTGAATAATGCAACCAACTTTTATAATTAATCCAAATTCAATCCAACTTAATTATATTAAATTACAAAAATCCAAATAATTAACTTTAATTACAACAATTAGATTTTTAGGATGTTACAGCATGGGCTCCACCACGCTCAAACTTCGTCCTCGAAGTTATTTGGCTTCAAACAATTGCGGATATTTTTTAACCATATCAGCTTTTATCTCCCATGTATGATTTGCTCATTTGTGATGCTTCCAACACTCAAGCACCATCTCTATCTCTTTGCTCCTTAACTTCTTCACTTTGGTATCTAGAACACATTCCGACTCCTCCACGTATCGAAGCCTTTCGTCAATCTGCAACTCTGTGTGGTCAGTTCAGTCCTCGTTACCAGTAGTAAATGATTTTTTGAGATTTCCCACATGGAACACCGGATGTATGCCTGACATCTCTTCAGGCAACTCTAACCGATAAGACCGATTTCCCACATTCTCTATTATCCTAAATGGTCCAACGAATCTCGGAGCTAACTTTCCTCTTTTCACGAAACGAGTAACACCTCTCGTAGGTGATACTTTCAAATAAACTCAATCGTTGACATCAAAACTAATTGGTTTATGTCTCCTATCGTGATAGCTTTTCTATCGATCATGGGCCGCCTTCATATCCTGTCTTACCAGCTGTATCTTCTCATTCGTTTCCTGAAGCAATGCCGGCCCAGCAATCGGTGTTTCTCCGGTTTCTCTCCAACACGTAGGAGTCCTACATCATCTCCCATATAAGGCCTCAAATGGCGCTTTCTTTATTGTCGCGTGATAATTGTTATTATAAGAGAATTCTATCAATGGAAAATGATCGTCCCAATTGCCACCAAGATCCAAGATACACGACCGCATCATATCTTCAAGTGTCAGGATGGTCCTTTCACTTTGGCCATTGGTTTGCGGACGGTAAGCTGTACTCATCGTGATTCTCATTCCCAATCCTTCTTGCAATGCCGACCAGAAATTGGAAGTAAATCGGCTATCCCGATCTGATACAATGGACTTAGGTACTCCGTGTCTAGATGTGATCTCATCAATATAAATCTAAGCCAATATTTCCAATGAATAACTCTCTCTTATAGGAATGAAGTGTGCCGACTTAGTCAATCTATCAACTATTACCCAAACTGCATCATGTTGATGCCTAGTCTTCGGCAACTTCGTGTCAAAATCCATAGTGATGTGCTCCCACTTCCATTCCGGAATGGGAAGCGGTTGCAGACTACCAAAAGGTTGCTGATGTTCGGCTTTCACAAGCCGGCAAGTCCTACATTGCTCCATGTATTGACCAATATCTCTCTTTAATCCGGGCCACCAAAAGTCTGTCTTCAATTCGTTGTACATTTTTGTGCTCCCGGGATGTACAGAAAATTTGGACTGATGTGCTTCCTCGATAATTACTCTTCTCATGCCGCCAAACTTCGGCACCCAGATTCTTCCATATACACCTTTCAATCCCGACTCACTTGTTTCCATTATCTTCTACTGTACTCGAATATCCTCAGCATCAACGTTTTCTTCCTTTAAAGCTTCCTCTTGAGCGGCTTTAACATCGTCAATAGTCGTGGAAGTTAACATTGTAGACGTCATCATATAACAACAATCCTTGGCATAAGTTTTGCGACTCAAAGCATCGGCTACCACATTAGCCTTTCCGGGATGATAAAGAATCTCACAGTCGTAGTCCTTAATCAGTTCCATAGACCTACGCTATCTCATGTTAAGCTCTTTCTGACTAAAGATGTATTTCAAACTCTTATGGTCCGTGTATAATTGACACTTAGTTCCATACAAGTAGTGCCTCCATAACTTCAAAGCAAAAGTAACAGTAGTTTACTCCAAATCGTGAGTCGAATAATCCTTTTCATGCTTCTTTAATTGTCTCGAGTCGTATGCAATTACTTTTCCACGTTGCATCAATACAGCACCTAACCCCAGCCTTGAAGCATCCGTGTATATCATAAAATCCTCATTGTCCTCCGGTAGAGCAAGTGTCGGCGCTTCACTTAACGTCTTTTTCAAAACCTCAAAAGCCTCTTGTTGCACAGTTTTCCAAACAAACGGTGCATTCTTTTTCGTTAATGCAGTCAAAGGAACTGCAATCTTCGAGAAATCCTTTATAAATCTCCGATAATACCTCGCCAATCCAATAAAACTTCTGACTTCCGTTTCTGAACGAGGCGGTTCCCAGTTTCTTGTGGCCTCAACTTTAGTTGGATCTATAGAAATCCCAGCTCCCGAAATTACGTGTCCCAAAAACTGAATCTGTTGCAACCAAAACTCACACTTTGAGAATTTGGCATACAACTTTTCCTTTCTTAGCAGTTCCAACAATTATCTTAGATGATCAGCATGCTCCACTTCAGTCTTGGAATACACCAAGATATCGTCAATAAACACTATTACCGATTTATCTAACATCGGTCTACATACCCTGTTCATTAGATCCATGAAAACAGTCGGGGCATTGGTTAACCCGAAAGGCATAACCAAGAACTCGTAATGCCCATAACGTGTTCTGAAAGCTGTCTTCGGTACATCCTCCTCCCGGACTTTCAGCTGATGGAATCCCGACCTCAAGTCAATCTTAGAAAAGACATTAGCCCTGTGTAACTAATCAAACAAGTCATCTATCCGCGGCAGCGAATACTTATTCTTAATTGTCATTTTATTCAGCTCCCGGTAATCAATGCACATCCTCATCGTGCCATCTTTCTTTTTCACAAACAATACAGGGGCTCCCCACGGCGATGAACTCGATCGAATGAAACCCTTATCCAACAACTCCTGGAGTTGTTTCATCATCTCTTGCATTTCGGTAGGAGCAAGGCGATAAGGAGAACGAGCTACCGGTGCAGCTCCAGGGATCAGATCATTACGAAATTCCACTTGTCTCTCAGGCGGCACGCCAGATAAGTCTTCCGGAAACACATCCGGGAATTGTGATACAACAGACACATCGGGCCACAGTCTTCTTCTCAGCTTTGGCATCAATAGCATGTGCCAAGTAGGCGTTACATCCCTTTGCAACAAGCTTTCGGGCTTTTGCAATGGTCAACAAGCACAGATCCTCACTTCTCCTATCCCCATATATACAGATCTCACGCCCCTCCAGAGTAGTTATCTTTATAATTCGCTTCTTACAGACTATGTGGGCTTCATTCTTAATCAACCAGTCCATCCCGACAATCACATCAAACTCACTGAATTCTATCGGAATTAAATCAAGATTGAAGACTACATCTTCAATCACTAACGTACAGTTTCGATATACACGATCTACTTTGACTAGAGTGTTACTAGCAGTTTCTATGTCAAGTATGGCAGATAACTTAGACAGTGGCATGGCAAGTCGTTGATAACAGTAGACACAAAGGACTGGTTGGCACCCGAATAAAAAAGAACTCGTGCAGGCATGGAATTTACAATAAACATACCCATAACCACTTCCAGGTTTTCCTTAGCCTCCTCCGCTGTTATCTGAAAAGCACAAGCTGGTGCCCTTTGTGGCTGGCTCCAGCGGTTGACTGAACCACCACTTGATCCTCCAGACGATCGTGTTGTAGTTGGAGCAGCAGCAGCTGGATCATTCTTTCTGCAATTCCTACTGTAATGCCCCCATAAACCACACTTATTGCAGGCATCAACTTTCTTTGGGCACTTATTCTGAAAATGACCCAATTCCCCAAAGCAAAAACAGGCGCGTCCATTAGTGCACTTGCCGAAGTGTTCCAAGTGACACTTATTACAATATCACGGTTCTGTGTTGATGGAGTAAGCACGAGCATGACCAGAAGACCCAGATGATCGATGATAAGATTGATGTGGCAAATACTGTGTAGAACAGGAAGAACCAGAATATCCCCCTTCACGTTGACGCTTCGGCGGTGACGGCTGTGTTGGGTTAGTAGCAGCGGCGGCAGACCCAATTGAATACCCTGACATGATCAGAATCTGTTCTACATTTCTGCCAGCCTCTAGTAAGCCAACAAATGTGGGAAGTTACTCATTACCCTCCTAATCTCCATATCCAAACCAGCCTCGAATCTGGTCACTTTCCTTTTCTCTGTATCAACCTGATGAGGCGCAAACAAACTCAGCCTCGTGAATTCCACAGCATACTGGGACACAGTCTTAATACCCTGCATCAGAGTCATAAACTTTGCTTCCACTCTTCGGCGTTCATCAGCCGGGCAATATTGCTGAGTAAAGACTTCAGTGAACTCAGCTCATGTCATCACAGAAACTTTCTCCAAAGTCAACGCATTCACCACTGAATTCCACCACATGACTGCATCTTTGGTGAACATAGCAGTAGCGAACCGGACCATGTCCTTCTCAGCACAATCGCTGATTCGAAATGTCCTTTCGGTTGCTGTTATCCATTCAAGTGCGGCAACAGCATCCCCTAAACCATTAAACTCCACGGCCCCATTTCCCTTGAAATCCTTGAATCGACAACCTTTGGGCTTGTTTGATGACCCAGTGTTGTCATTTTGGTTATCGCCGTTGTTACCCTCTTTCTCCTTATTCTTTCTCTTTTCTTCTCTTCTCTTAGCTTCGACGGCCTCATCTCGAGCCCGAAACTGGTCTTGAATCATCTTATTCTGCTCAGCCATCATGGCTAGCATCATTTCTCTTGTTTCTTCGGGTGTCATTCCTCCTCTAGACATGTTCTGAAATATAAAACATATAACTTATTTAGTAACATGTCATTTACTTAAAGACACCAC
This sequence comes from Centrapalus pauciflorus, assembly GCA_020465985.1. Classification (NCBI taxonomy): domain Eukaryota; kingdom Viridiplantae; phylum Streptophyta; class Magnoliopsida; order Asterales; family Asteraceae; genus Centrapalus; species Centrapalus pauciflorus. The sequence continues at coordinate 37,544 of JAANYP010009673.1, forward strand.
CCATTGTCCCATATGAAAGTCAATCTCCTATGACTACTATATCGTAGCCTATCTTAGTTCGGATCATTACTTAAAAATCACTACATATCATCACGTAATGTTTGAGACCAAGACCTCACGGACACTTGAATCTCAAACTACTGCTCTGATACCATACGTTGTGACACCCTTGCCACAATAAACATCATTACAATAAACCCAGGATTAATCACCAATCACATAATTACATAATGATCTGAATACTTAATAAAATTGCGGAAGCATTAAAGTACATAATATAAATAGTACAAATGTTTTAAACACCCTACGATGCTACAAGGTTTCAAGTCTAAATCTACATACTCAAAATTTATTACATCATCCCAAATGTATTACAACAATAAACCCACGTTTTAGTTACCAAGATGAGTAGTAGATATCTTCAAAGACTTCAATAGATTACCTAGCTAGAAGGACCCGCATCGGATTTTCCTTTTCCTGTAAAAATGACAACAACTGAGGGGTAAGCAAAACTTAGTGAATACACAGATTTACGCATTCTATAAATCTTTTATGAAGCCTCCAAGAGTAACACCGACGACACACGTCATATACTCTCTTCGTATACCAAGTACGGAACAAGAGCCGCAGCTCCTTCGAGCCCAAAGCTCGGCATTAAACCAACCATCCGACAGAGATAACATCGGGGATAACTTACTGCCTACCAGAACCTCGAAGGGATCAGCTCCGAGTCATATAGCGCAGTAACATCGAAATACAGATGTGACCCGCCGGTTCATCGATAGATGCACAACAAAAGAACGGACATGCAACAAGTAACAATGTGCATCTAAGTCTACGCAAGTTAGTAGAATTCCAAATGAATGTGAAACAAACATGTCTCAGCAGACAATAGCTAACATAAAACAGATATAGACATGCGAAATCATATGTACTCACAATGGGTGCGTTAACTAACTTCAATTAATTATATTTCTCCTCGGGATTTCAACCGGATCACCAAGTACCCCACTGTGGGTTAAACAACACCACAAGGGACCTGTTAAGTCAGTTTTAACACAACATTATGTCAATAGGCTGTTTAATTTCATAAAAAACTAAATTTTTATAAGTCTTATAATAATTGACCCGAAATTCGGATCCATAACCGAATTCGGACCCCTACCCGAATTCGGACCTCATCTGAATTCGGACCCTTACCCGAATTCAGACCACATTCAAGTTCGGACCACATCCGAATTCGGACCACATTCAAGTTCGGACCACATCCGAATTCGGACTACATCCGAGTTCATATCAGATCCGAATTCGGACTATCCGAGTTCATACTTGTGCAGTTTGTCATTTTCCAGATTTAATTCAATCATTTTTGTACTTATCCAATGTTTGAAACAATTAATGCCAACTTTAATATACTCTATTTTAACATTTTTAACACCAATATTAACACATTTAGTACCAAATTGAACACTTTTTGGCCATTTTTATACCACCCATCGACACACACACTAAATACACACACTAAATCCTCAAATTCATACTTTATGCTTGAATCAGAAGCTGAAATTCAGTACATATCATCCCAAACACTCGATTTGAACAAATCTACAACTTAATCATACATGCATCAACATCTATAACTTGAAATCTTAGAATTTGAATTTTATCAAAACTGAACCAAAACCTTCAAATTCATAAATTTTGAGACATGTTTACCTTAAATCTTTTGTTGCAATGTTGATAGTTCCCTTCTATGATCTTGATTCCAACTTTTCAACTTCAAATTCCACGAATTTGATGATATGGATACGGAGATGATGAGAGAGAGCCGAAAGAGATTGAGAGCTGGTGATGAAATGGTGAAATGAATCCAAATGAAAGACATAGAGTCTTTATGTCAACACTTTCGTGTTTTGGCAAAATTAACCCCTCTATTAATCTGATTTCATTTAACTTCAGATTTTACCTTAAAATTTCACCACTAACATTTATTAATAATTATATTCACTTAATAAATTGAAATTCTCAACTTCTGAATAAAGCAACCAACTTTTATAATTAATCCAAATTCAATCCAACTTAATTATATTAAATTACAAAAATCCAACTAATTAACTTTAATTACAACAATTAGATTTTTAGGATGTTACATACTTACTGATGATCTCGAAATATGGTGTACTTCATTGTTGGTGGGAGTACGATGTCGGGTATTGCGGGTCCGATGATTTATAGTGTTATCACGTTCCCTGGATGTACTCATAACGTGATAATGTTGTTGTGACATTATTAAGAGCCTATGTGGTTCCGTATTGACCTAGTGACTCACTAGACATTTTATACTTAACCATTTTCCTGTTTTCCCACATTTCAGGAATAGAAGGCAAAGGTAAAGAAAAGATTGATACAAGTAAAGCTTGAAGCAGGAGTGACCGAACAAGATAGTTTTTTTGGTATAATTACTTACGGATTATTTTGGGAATTACGTAGATCATCGTTGTTGTTATTCATCTAGATTTAAAGATTATTTAAGTTAGATGATGGTTGATGTATTCAATTCCATAATTGTATTGTATTGGTGGTTATCAAATATTTTACACAGGTTTACAAAACTTTGTATTTTGGGTGTTTTATAACCAAAACCTACTTTTCGTATAATAAAATAGATCCATGGGTATGTTTAGCACTTAAATCTCTGGTATTATGTATTTATTATTGTTAATTATAGTTATGGTGTTATAGTGATTAGAACAGATTTGATTAAGGACTTTTTGTGTCCAACACTTTTTCATTGGATCAAGCAAAAGGACATGATGTTCACATGGAAACAAACTGTAAAAGCATCTATGTCTTCTTCCTATAAGTTGTCATTTTGTCTTGTACACAGTATTTGAGCATTGCTCTATCATCAAAGAGGTAAATCAACTTATCATTTTCTCTTTACATAAAATCCATTTTGATATAAGAAAACTTTTGTTATATTTTCAAATCTCTTTTGTCCTCAAACAGTCTTCATCACTCATGAGGTTTGACATCCTTACGAGACCTAATTTGCACTTTAACGGATTTTTAGATCATATTTGAATAAAAATATCATCCTCAATAAGTGACAAGTTTCATTGAGACGTTTTTTTTTTTTTTTTTTTTTTTTTTTGCATAATAAGTCTAATTTCAAGCATCAATGATTTGGATATGGAGCGGTGGGTGTTTGTGTTGGATTTACAATTATCACCGATCCACAAATTGAATGCCAATTCTTGTTTATTTTGATTTGTTTTCTTTCGGTTTTCAGTCACTATTTAATTTCAAGCATCAATGATTTGGATTTTTGAGAGATTTTCTACATGTGTGATGTGTATCTGTTCTTCATGTTTTTCTTATTAGAAATCATCAAAACTTTAATTTGTTAGTGTTTTATGTTCAAAGTTATCAAATTCCATTCTACATCAGAAACCAAACATATAGGGAGTAATTTCATGACCTTCAAATCTATCTATTCAATTAAAAGAGTAACTACATGCCACTTGGCGCTTAAATAGATTATCATTTGGATTAACAAGGATATGACATGTGTATCCTACAATTTCTATTAAAAAAATGAACTTAAAGTAATTTATTTATAACATTCTCTGAGTAGAGTTTATGTTTAAAAAACTCATAAATATCATTTCTTACCTTTCAATCAATCTCTGTGGTCTTTTCTAGTCCAACCATGTTCTTCTACTTTAGCTTCTTATCGAAGCTTTTCATCACCAAGTAACGAAGTTTAAACTTAGTTAATTTAGTATCCCATCTATGTAATAAACTAGTTATTAATAATGAGTTCCATTTTCCGAATTAGGGCTGTTGAATTTTCTGACATGGATTAACATTAATTTATCATTTCCGTTTATACTTGGATTATCTAACATGGATTAATATTATTTTAAGAATAGTACAAATCCATTTTATACTTGGATTATCTCATTTGTATTCGTATTATACAAAGCTAGTTTATTATATTTAATTGATCAGATTATGAATAGTACAAATCTATTAAAATAATATTATAACGTTAGATATGGATATTACGAATAAAAAGTTTGAATTGATAAGATTAAACATGCATTATAAATAGTATAGATAATGGTACAATACAAATACATAGAGTCTAAGAAATAATATAATATAGAATTATTGATGATTACCCTTATTTATGATGGACAAAATTTTTAGCAAGATTCAGTTTTTAAAACCTAACCTCAACCTGTGCACTTTCTTCATATAATTTGATTCTTCAAAACGAACTAGCATTCGATACGAACAGCCCCGCTCTCGGAGGAAATAAACTTTGGTTTCTTGTTAACTTGATGCAAGCACTGTATAACATCTCCAATCTGGAAATCAAAACAATCACGAAGAACGAGGCCGCACTCGTTACCTTTCTGGACGGTCTCAACATCCTGAGTCTCCTTCTTCAACGAAACACAACACCCTTCAAACACGACTTCACCGCTTCTCAAGAGCCTCATGGTCGATGACCTGATGACCTGTCCGTCCATGACTCTGCAGCCAGCAATTTTGACGTCGGCTCCTTTGGCTTTGCTTCTTCCTTTGAGCTCAAAGATGTTGAGCACTTGTGCCTCCCCAGCCACCTGTGTTTCGAACGTACCGGGGGCCTTTTCCACGATGAAGTTACCAATGTCTTCCAAAAGATGGTAGATCACTCTATGCAATTTGATCTACAACAAGATCTAGGTATCAATGTATCATTCTCCACATAATAAGCTAGTAAATGAATGGGATTTTACAGCGAAATGTGCATGATTCTAAAAAGGGTTAATATTGAAAAAACCCCACGGACTTTCATGCAATTACCGATTAAGTCACTAAACTTCTTTTCCGAGTATTTAAGTCCCTAAACAAAGTTTGTCTTATTCAAAACTATATATTAACAGCTTAACAGGTAAAACAATTAGTTACTCGAATAGTTTATTATTAAAAAAACCAACTTTCTTTTCCAATTTTCACGATTAAGTCACTTGACTTTCTTTTTTTCTTGTTTAGATCATTGTACCATTTACCGGTTCGTGACCTGCTAAACAGTTCAAATATATAGTTTTGAATAAGACAAAAATTGTCTAGGGACTTAAACACTCAGAAAAAAAGTACAGTGACTTAATCGATAAATTCATGAAAGTTTGTAGGGTTTTTTCAATATTAACCCTTCTAAATATAGAGTTATCAAAGGATACATACCTTTATATTGGCTTGAGCAGCAGCCAAACTAATAGCGGTTGGTGGAGTACGCACATTAAATCCAACGATGCATGCACCAGTAGCTTGTGCCAAATCAAGATCAGACTGACAAATTGCTCCAACTCCAACATGGATAACATTCACAAAAACCTGTATGAAGGAAGAACGATGATTTGTGTATATATTCAGACGTATGCCATATATAAAAATAATTTAGGCAAGAGTCTGGCATACATTTGAAGCCGGGAAACATCGGTTAAAATGTAAATATGTAATTACTATATTAATATTTATTTTTTTTAAAATAAAAATGAAAACTAGTCTTAGCCTTACCTGGGGACTATTTAGAGTTTTAAGTGAATCTGTGACAGCTTGAACAGTGCCTTGAACATCCGCCTTCACTATGATTGGCAGTTCAACCCTCTCAGACACCTCTTCTGATGGTTCGGGAGCAGAAATCTTCTCTTCGTTCATCTGCCTAAGCCTATCCTGTTCCAATTTCTTTTTCCTTCCTGCACTCAACATCCTAGCTCTCTCCTCAGAATCCACTACAGTAATATCATCACCCGCCATTGGCAACCCTTTGAGCCCCTCAATCTCAACAGGCATGGCAGGAGTGGCCTGACAAGTCAATTTCCCGGTTGTATCCCTAATTGCCCTTATTTTTCCCCACTCAGCACCCACAGCGACATGTTGCCCACAAACTAAAGTCCCTGCCTTCACTAACGCAGTAGCTAATGGGCCCCGTCCTCTATCGAGTCTTGCCTCAACCACATAAGCTTGCGCAGCTCCATCTACACGTGCCTTAAGGTCCATTAGTTCTGCCTGGAGAAGCAATGCCTCGTCTAACTTATCAAGCCCCTTTTTAGTAACTGCAGATACTTCAATGACTTGGACATCGCCACCCATTTCCTCAAGTGGCAACCCTTCTGAAGCTAGTTGGACTTTGACTCTTTCAGGGTCTGCTGCAGGCTTATCACATTTATTAATGGCAACAACTATGGGTACGTCAGCTGCCTTTGCATGTGACATGGCTTCAATGGTTTGCGGCATCACACCATCATCAGCGGCTACCACTAGCACAACAATATCCGTTACTGCTGCACCTCTCGCTCTCATTGCACTAAAAGCCGCATGGCCAGGAGTGTCGAGGAAGGTTATTGATGCACCTGACGGCATAGTCACGACAAATGCACCGAGATGTTGAGTTATGCCTCCAGCTTCTTTGGCAGCCACAGAGGTTTGACGTAGGGCGTCTAAAAGGGAAGTTTTGCCATGGTCAACATGACCCATGACTGTCACAACAGGAGCACGGGGAAGAACTATAGAACCTTCATATGAATGGAGCCTCTTAACATTTACACCAACTTCCTGCAATGATTATATGAATTTTAGAATGGGAAGAATAGCTCAAAAAAAGGGCTAAGCAGAAATAGAGGAAGACATAACAAGGTTTACTAGTTCTTAACAGGAAAATACCATTGCAATTAGCTCCGCAATGTCAATGCCCAAAGGATCAAATTCTGACCCGACCTTTTCCCCAACATTTACAAGAATATTCTGCAACGTGGCAACAGATTGACTACAGCGCTTAGCAAGCTCTAGAGTCGTCATGCCCTCAAATATTTCAATGGTTTTATCTGAAGACGACTTGGCAGTTTTTTTAAGTTTAGGAGGCACATATGGTGCTTCAACTGGTGGCTTTGCATTGTCAGGTCTCTTCTTGAACTTCCCTTTCTTAGATGTCTGTAGACCAACAATATCCTCACCTCTTCTGCCCAGTAGTTGTGGGCTTCCATGTAAGCGCCTAGAAAATTTTGAGAGGCAACCAACCAAATTTGATTCAATGTGTTGGCAGAAATGGTATGATTCCCACAAATTACCTTTCAGTTCACTAGTGTAAATTTCTTTAACAAGATGAATGTTATAGGAAGCAAAAGGTTTTGGATGTAAGAAACCAATTCACTAATGATTATTAATCATTAATCAATATAGTTTAAAGTGTCATGCAGAGCAGGTGCTGGTAAGAATTTGCTTGTCAAGAAATAGAAGTTACCTTATTAAGAATCTGCTTGTCAAGAAGCTTATAGTGCCATCACCAAGTACAGCGGAGTTGCTACTATATTCTGCAGTAAATGAGTCTCCTTATAAATAGATGTAAAATAAGTTACTATTTTATTTTAGTGTAAATCCTGTTAATGCATCTAAGATTGTTTTTGGAATTTAGTATCTTTAAGTTTTGTTTATTTAGTATGAAGATATTTTGTAACCTTAGTTACTAAGAAAACTTAACCATGAAGAAAACTTAGTGGTTAAGAAAGTTCTACTATTAAGTAGACTTAACCTTTAAGGAAACTTACCTCCTAAGTAGCTTAGCAAGCAAGAATACTTAGAGGTGAAGTAAAACAATCTTGTTAAGTTTTGTAAGCCTATAAATAGGCATATAATGTTCAAAAGTTAGATATATCAAAAAGCCTTTCAATTCTATTGTAACTCTCTCTTTCATTATCAATATATAATCTTCCAAAGTGTTGATTTATATCTAATCTTAAAAACATTAACAGTGGTATCAGAGCCCACTTCTTAAGGGGCCGTGTGATTTACTTGAGAGAAACACGAGAGGGAGTGAAACACTTGAGAATTAACTAGACATGGCATCTAGTTCAGCTGCTCTTGCAATTCCAATATTTTCTGGATTGCACTATCATATTTGGGCAGTCAAAATGAAGACGTATTTGAAGTCTCAAGGGTTATGGAAGGTTGTAGAGACTGGTGAAGATCCTCCAGCTCTTAGAGCAAATCCAACGATTGCTCAATTAAAATCTTATGAAGAAGAATTGCTGAAAAAAGACAAGGCACTTACCTGTTTGCAATCAGGACTTGCTGACCAAATTTTCACCTCCATCATGCACTTGGAGACACCAAAAGAAGTGTGGGACAAACTCCAAGAGACATATGAAGGTACTGATAGAGTAAAAGCTGTCAGATTATTAACTCTCAGAAGAGAGTTTGAATTATTGAAAATGAAAGATGATGAACTTGTCAAAGATTATTCAGCAAGAATGATGGATGTGGTTAATCGAATGAGGTTACAAGGTGAAGACGTGAAAGAGCAAAAAGTAGTGGAGAAAATGATGATAAGCGTTCCTCAAAAATTTGAAGCTAAAATTTCTGCTATTGAAGAGTCTTGTGATCTTAGTGTGCTTACAATTTCTGAGCTAACAAGCAAGCTCGAAGCTCAAGAGCAGAGAGTTTCTGTAAGATCAGAAGGAAAAATTGAAGGTGCTTTTCAAGCATCTCAAAGAAATAACAAGACTGAAAGTACAAAGCAGAATAATTACAAGAGAAGAAATTTCAACAAGGGGAACAAAGGCTCTACTACCTCACAAAGTTCTTCAACATCAAAGAAATGTAATTTTCCTCCTTGTAAAATTTGTCAAAACACAAACCATCAAGAAGCCGATTGTTGGTTCAAAGATAAACCAAACTTTAAGTGCAACTTTTGCAAAAAGTTTGGGCATATTGAAAAATATTGTAGAGCAAAGAAAAATCAAGGACATTCACATCAACTTCAGCAAGCAAATGTTTCAGAAGAGAACAACAAAGAAGATGAGCACTTGTTCATGGCATCACATGTTGACATATGTTCAAAGGATCTTACATGGCTAGTAGATAGTGGATGTACAAGCCATATGACTCCAGATCCTTCCTTCTTTACAAGTCTTGATACAACAGTCAACACTAGAGTAAAGTTGGGAAATGGAGAAGTTGTTCAAGCTAAAGGAAGAGGCACTATTGCTGTTAACACAAAGCAAGGTACCAAATACATCTCTGATGTCTTGTATATTCCTGAACTTGATCAAAATTTATTAAGTGTGCCGCAAATGACGAAAAACGGCTATAGCGTGAATTTTAAAGATTCTTGTTGCTCTATTTTGAACGCTGCTGGTTCCAAAGTAGCTACGCTTGACAAGGTGAATAATGGTTTCTACTTGAAGCTTGATGTTGCAAATGCTAGTGCTTTTTCTATTACGGAAGATGATAGTTTGAAATGGCATAAAAGATTTGGTCACTTCAATTATAGAACGCTCAAGCACATGCGTACTACTCAGTTGGTGAATGATATGCCTGCCATCACTGAAGTTGATTCTAAATGTGAAGGTTGTGAATTGGGAAAAAGTCACAGGTTGCCATTTTCAAAATATAGTGTAACAAGAGCCACACAAAAACTAGAGATTGTGCATTCTGATATTTGTGGTCCTATGTCTACATCATCCTGCAGTGGCAACAAGTACTTTGTACTTTTCATTGATGATTATACAAGAATGTGTTGGGTTTATTTTCTTAGCAGCAAAGCTTCAGTTCTTTCAACATTCAAGAATTTCAAGAAACTTGTCGAAGTGCAAAGTGGAAATACTTTGCGTATTCTCAGAACTGACAATGGTGGAGAATACACTTCTAATGAGTTTGAAGATTTTCTTCGACAGCAAGGAGTAATACATCAGGTTACAGTTCCATACTCACCACAACAAAATGGAGTTTCTGAAAGAAAAAATAGAACTGTTATGGAGATGGCGAGATCAATGATTTATGAAAAGAAATTACCAAAAACATTTTGGGCTGAGTCTGTAGCTACATCAGTGTATTTGCTCAACCGATTAGCAACAAAAGCCGTAAGTGATAAGACTCCAATTGAAGCTTGGTCAGGTATTAAACCTTCGATCAAACACTTAAAGATTTTTGGGTCTATTTGTTATTACCATATTCCGGATGTCAAGAGGTCAAAGCTTGATGAAAAAGCTAGAAAAGGTATCTTTTTGGGTTATGCAACAGAATCAAAAGGATATAGAATTTATGATCTCATGGATAGCAAAATTGCAATAAGCAGAGATGTGATATTTGATGAAGGAGCCTATTGGGATTGGAATATGAACAAAGTTAAAAGGCATGAAGTTGGTGGTTCAAGTACACAAGATGACACGTTTATCGATGAAGTCAATGAACCAGAATTTGATATTCAAGACACAACCGACACTGATGTGTTAAGAACAAGAACACTTGCTGATGTCTACGAGTCTTGTAATGTTGTTGATATAGAGCCTGCAAGCTATACAGATGCCGTAAAACACGATGAATGGATTAAAGCCATGAAGTCTGAACTTGAAATGATCAAGAAAAATAACACTTGGAAGCTTGTTGACTTGCCAGAAGGGAAAAGTGCAATAGGTGTGAAATGGGTGTTCAGAACTAAATATCATCCTGACGGTTCAATTCACAAGCACAAAGCAAGACTAGTAGTAAAAGGGTATTCTCAAATTCCCGGTGTAGATTTCGGAGATACTTTTGCTCCGGTTGCTCGTCATGATACTATCAAGTTATTGTTAGCTGTATCTGCTCAACGTAATTTGAAAATTCACCATCTTGATGTCAAGTCTGCATTTCTCAATGGTGAACTTGAGGAGGAGATCTATGTAAACCAACCTGAAGGTTTTGAAGTAACTGGACAAGAAGAAAAGGTATACAGACTCTACAAGGCACTTTATGGTCTAAAACAAGCACCTAGAGCTTGGTATGCTAAGATCGATGCTCATTTACTAAATCATGACTTCAAGAAGAGTTCAAGTGAGTCAACTCTTTACGTAAAGAAATTCAACTCTCAAGATAAGTTAATTATCTCTCTTTACGTTGATGATTTGCTTGTGATCGGAAGCAATGATGATCTTATTATGAAGTTTAAGAAGCAAATGGAATTTGAATTTGATATGTCAGATTTAGGGCTGGTAAATTATTTTCTTGGCATGGAGATAAAACAACAGTCCGATGGTGTTCATATCTCACAAAGAAAGTATGCAAGTGATATGCTCAAAAGATTTAACATGCTTTCTTGCAAACAAGTTGCATCACCGCTTGTTTTGAATTGTAAGTTATCTAAAGATGATGGAGAAATGTTGGTTAATCCAACGCCTTACCGAAGTATTGTTGGAAGCTTATTATATTTGACAATCTCAAGACCGGACTTAGCATATGCAGCTAGTTTTCTATCTAGATTTATGAAAGCACCGTCTACTTATCATTTGGGAGCTGCAAAGAGAGTCCTAAGATACTTGAAAGGTTCTCTTGATTGCGGGATTATGTTCGAAAGAAACAAAGATGTGAAACTTGAAGGATATTCTGATAGTGATTGGGCTGGAAGCATTGATGATATGAAAAGTACTTCTGGCTATATTTTCACTCTTGGTTCGGGAGCTTTTTGTTGGAATTCAAGTAAACAAAAAGTTGTTGCACAATCTACAGCTGAAGCAGAATATATAGCAATTGCTGCTGCTGTCAATCATGCTATTTGGGTTAGAAAAATATTATCTGATTTGGAGCTAACTCAAAAAGATCCAACTATAATCTTTTGTGACAACAAGTCTGCTATTGCTATAGCAGAAAAATCCTGTGCAACATGGAAGAACAAAGCACATCAACGTCAAGTATCATGCCATCCGAGAAGCTGAGAAGAATAAAGAAGTGAAGTTGAAATATTGCACATCTGAAGCTCAATTGGCAGATATGCTGACAAAGCCACTTACTGGAATGAAGTTAGATCATTTGAAGGCTCAAGTAATGATTACCAACAACAATCTTAAGGAGGAGTGTTAATGCATCTAAGATTGTTTTTGGAATTTAGTATCTTTAAGTTTTGTTTATTTAGTATGAAGATATTTTGTAACCTTAGTTACTAAGAAAACTTAACCATGAAGAAAACTTAGTGGTTAAGAAAGTTCTACTATTAAGTAGACTTAACCTTTAAGGAAACTTACCTCCTAAGTAGCTTAGCAAGCAAGAATACTTAGAGGTGAAGTAAAACAATCTTGTTAAGTTTTGTAAGCCTATAAATAGGCATATAATGTTCAAAAGTTAGATATATCAAAAAGCCTTTCAATTCTATTGTAACTCTCTCTTTCATTATCAATATATAATCTTCCAAAGTGTTGATTTATATCTAATCTTAAAAACATTAACAAATCCTTGATCAGTTTTATTGGCTTTGGTTGGAACTAGAACTAGTGTGGAGGTGTAGAGTGCACACTCATATAAGTTTTGCTGAAGTCAAGACCCAAGCATTAAAGCGGGGATCAAGGGAGCTGCGCACTCTTGTGGGGTCCTAGGGGCAGCGCCCCTACAGCAGGTCCAAATGGCGGAGACCCTGGCGGTGTCCAAGGGGAAACGCCCCTATACAAATATGAATTTCTAAGGTGGTTTGATGTAAAAAATTATTTCTTGATGTGTTTACTTCATACAGCATAAGCTTAACACCTTAGGCGCTGTGAATCTAGTGCTGCTGTCTTAACAGGCTTGATGCTATTAAGATAAGATATTTGTTCCTGATGCAGCCACGGCTGCTGTGTATTTTGGGCGGTTTCAACCGCTTTAGTTGGTTGAATTTAAAGTTAACCAATCTTATCCGCTTGATTTCGTTGGGAATAGCATTCATACAAACGATTTCTATCGGTTAGAAACTAAACACATTTTCTTGTGTATTATCCCATAACAAAATTTGAATACCCAGTTAGGGCAAATTGTTGTCATCGGATAGTGAAATACGATCACAATAACATCCGAGACAAATTACCACCAAGTCCGTTTCTGTAATCAGTTTTCTAACAGTTACTATGCTGGAAAACAGTCTCATTTATCAATATAATTAGACCCTTGTGTTTAAGTTTGATGGGTTGTAGTTGTACTTTGTCAGTTTGTCTGGTACATTTGAGTTAATTCCAGATGCATTGGAACAATTGATTGATAAGTAAGGGTTGATTTATGGCAAATAAGAAAAGAGACACAATCATCATCATGTAGACCTATCAAATAATATCCACCAAAACCAAGGGAACTACATAAAACTTTCAATTAGACAATTACCTCGTATGCATCCAACTGAAGCTGAAGACGAATTTAATTCTGCACCAGAGACAGAATTACGCAGAATAGTATCTCTTGATGCTGTTGGAGTCAGAATCCTTGAAAGGCTAGCACGAATGCTCTGTAGAGAAAGTGGTGTCACATTGTATTATTTTGAAAGGTTATAACCACTGATATAGGTCAGTTCAGTTTTAAACAAAATATAACAAAATCAAAAAAGTCGCTTGAGTTTAAACATGCCTAACAGATATCGAAATATGTGCACATCAAATATGGATGAAGGAAAGAATGTTGTAGAGTTTTAATAAATAAACAATGTAATGATGATCATGTTCCAAATTCAAAACTATCAAGTTCACCTGCTATGCATGTACGGTTGTAGACAATGTCTATAATTATGTGATCCACTCCATCAGAGGACTTACAAAGTGAACGTTGATGATAATTGTGGCAACTAAATTACACTTTACAATTTAATTTTATGGCAATGGTTGGAAAATATGATAAAGGCAGGTAAGTTATTTGGATAATTTTTGGGGATTTCAATACGGTTAGATCCAAAGAAGAGAAACTTGGTTGTAGATTCAAGATGAATTCATCTCAAACATGGGCTTAGAGGATGTTAGAATGGGGGGAAAGAGGGTCACAAAATTCAGCAAGGATGGGAGCAAACTAAGTAAATTGGACAGATTATTAGGGTGTGTTTGGTACACAGAAATGGGAGGAGAGAAATGGAAATGAAACCATTTGCCTTGTTTGTTTAGTTCTGAGAAATGAGAATTGAGAAATAAAACAATTCCTATTCTCTGTTTTTGTTTCTCTCCAATGTGGTGAGAATTAGTGAGAAAATGAATTATCATTTCTCAAAAAAAAAAAAAAAAGCGGAGAGTTCACAGCCCTTCCCTCCCCCGTGTCCACCCCCCAAACCCTATTCTCGTCTATCATTTGCAAAAAACCCTCTTCCTGATTGTTGCTCTCCCGACGGACCCCCCTTTCTCTTCAACCCAGCAGCCGGCCGACAACCTCCCCTTCCTTCTCCGGCGACCTCCCCTTTCCTCGGCGTTCCCTCCCCTTCCTCCCTCTAGCAGCGATGACCCTCTTTTTCCTCCCACCAGCAGCAGCGGAGGCGACACACACACACACACATCAGCGGCGGCGCTCTAGTCTCTTTCTTTCCTCACCGGCGGCGGCGTTCTTCTCTCTCTTTCCTCACCGGCGGCAGCGCTCTTCTCTCTTTTTCTTTCCTCACCGACAGCCACACACAAAGGTATCTATTGCTTTCTTGCTCTTCTCTTTCTTCTCTCTATTTCGGTTATAGATTCACATTAAGTAGTTATTATATCATATATCTAAAATCTGAATACAAGATGTAAATTTGTTATGAAAGTACCTTTGGTTTAAGAAGAATGACATCATCTCCTGGACCAGTAAATGAAGTTTTTTGATTTTTTGAGTGGATCAATCCAAGTACCAGGTTACTGGCTTGCTTAACTTGAACCGATCTACTGGACTAGTAGTGTTGATATGCAGGACATCACTTTGTGACACTCTCACAGGCAATCAAGTCAGCAGGTAGTTGTCCTGCTGATTTCAAATGCAATGTTGGAATTTGCAAGAGCTGCATTTCTTATAAATGTTTGTTATGCAGGCCATCACTTTGTGACACTGTTGCCTAAAGTTTTAGATTATCTATCAACGAATTTTGCATCATTTCAAACTCATGAGTGCTACATTAAAACAGGTATGTGCGTTATAAAGATCAAATACCTATTCTAGTAATAGCCATGTGTTTTGGTGGCTCAAAAAATAACCGGACTGCTTCCAATCATACATTAAGTTCCAAGATACTAATATGATCTTCTTTTATCTTCTACTGTTACATGATATACATGTCTCTTTCCTTCATTTTGTTCATTTCTTATTATCATTCTATAGCTTCTATTATTGCTGAAGAATTTGGTAATAAGGAGGAATATGGACCTCTATTCATTCCCAATTTTCTTATCAGTGCGAGAAGCATTAATGCTTTCTAGGCCCCATATTATTCTATTAGTAATAATCCAATATTTGTTAGGATCAAACATATAAACCGCTGCAACATATATACATATACATATATATACATACATATACATACATACATACATACATACATACATACATACATATATATATATATATATATATATATATATATATATATATATATATATATATATATTAAAAGTGAAGCACGTACGTTTAGTTTAGTAGCATGGATACCTTTGATTTAGGAGAGTTCAGTTATATGAAAGAAACTGCAACTTGCAAGTCTAGTTCATGGTATAATTTGTGTGATCAAAACCTTTATTCCACTTATATGTTGTCATTATAGTGCTGGAAGTAAAGTTTCTAATGCTTCCCTTGTGCTTTAGGTTTTATGGAGTTTGGCATGACCTTGTTGCTGGAATCTGTCACATGTAACTTTGAATCAACAGTTACATCCATGGTGGTTCACGTAGTTTCTTTATGCTGGATTATATTGTAAATTCAAAAGCTAGTACTTGAAATTGTAAGTGTTGTGTAAGTTACGAAAGATGTGATTCTAGAATTATGGTTCTGCTGAATAATAGTTTACTATTTAAGTTTCTTTGTTTAACAAATTGAAAGACTTTGTTTTGGTTTATTCAAATTGTATTACTTTCTTGTGGCTTAAATCAAAATGTAGTACTTTCTTTTGGTTTGAATTAAATTGTAGTAATTTATTTAATATTAAATGGGTAAATTATTTTTTTTGTTTGATCAATGAAATGTTTAATTATTAATATTTTTGGGTTTGAATAAGAAATTTTTACAAAATAATAATGATTACAAATAATAAATTTTTATAGAATTCTCTGTTGTACCAAACAAGAGACATGATTCTCTGTTACAATTCTCTGCTGAATTCTCAGTTCTACCAAACAGATGAATCAATTCTCTTTCTTCAGACCAATTCCAATTCTCTACAATTCCATTCTCTGTTGTCATTTTTCTGCAATTCCACTCTCTGTACCAAACGCAACATTAGTGTCTTCAAGTATCTTTGGCATTTGTAATAATGCAGTGGTGGTTGCATTATAGCGTGATTGGTCGGATCATTGTTCGATTCTTTCAAAAGATGTGGATGTTGACTTTGGGCCAATGGCTTTCAACTTTTTTATTAGAATGGAAATGTCGGATTTTGAAGGGCTGGTCAATGCTTGTTAGGAACAAGAAGTTCGAAATGGGGCTGCAGATGTAGTCCTAATGAAAATACTGAAGCTGCTGCTAAGAAATGGCCCATGAGGAGTGAACAAAACACACACATTGATATTTGGATTGAGGGAATACAAATTTTCTTTTGGGATTGAAATTCAAGTTAAGGTGGAGATTTGTGAGATAAGTGACTTGAATTAGTATAAGGGTATCTTTTGTAGCTTTCTGAATTTGTTAGAAGCTTAGTTTAGTAATTAGTTTAGACTTAGATACATTAGTATAAATAGATAAATGTGGACAATAACTCGATTTGTAGACATGTAACCCAATTTAATTAGTGAATTTGAGTTCTTGATTCACATTGGTGAGTCCTGATTTTGAGAGTTCTTGACTTGAGTTGGTAATTTAGTTTTTGAAATTTCTAACACTTCCCTTTATCCATACAAGATTGGTTTCTGATATGTCCGACCTCATTACATTTCCAACATGTTTTATCCTACTTTGGCATAGACCGACTCCTCAACCTGGATTTCGATCCGCCTCTTCCGTTTTCTTGTTCTTTTCTTCTACCTCGCCACTCAGTACTCGGTAATGAACCATTCAGATATCCTTACTGAGGATTAAATCACGAATCTCCTCAAACTTTATCGTTGTATCTGTTCCACACCAACTATCCGGTAACAAGGATAGCAAACGCAGTGCTTGCACTTCATCAAATTCAATATCAATCGATAACTAACGAGATATAATAGTATTAAACTTGTTAATCTAGTATTCACTAGCTGATCAGAAAAACTTTATTCGAGGCAGATGGCTTCTCATACATGTTGGACAAGACTGACATCAAACCAGGGGCGGATCCAGAAATTTTCGTTATCGGTGTCACTTTTTTAAAGTAAGTTTAATACTTAGATTTTCAAAATATATTCTAAGACGGATCAGGTCACCGAAACGGGTTGCCAACACAAAATTAACAAATAACAAGATTTTTCTAATTAACAAAGTACATAAATCAATATCATTACAACTTAAAACCAATAAGTATAGCAAGTATTAAAATTTTACAATTGTTGCATTCGAGTATTTATCTTTTGAAATCTTGTCTATTACCCTAATTTTTTTTAAAGAATTAACAAATAAGTTTAACAATTGATCAAAAAACTTAAAAATAAACACTTAACATTGACCTAATTGCCTGAAAGATAGAATAAGTAAATATTTCAGTAAATTAAACATATATACTTTATATTTCAGTAAATTAAAGTATTAAACATCTACCCACTACACTTAAGAAGTTAACAAATAAACTATTAAAATGACTAAATGAGAACTCATAAAAACATATTATTACACCGAGAGAGAGAGAGAGAGGTTTCAACTTTCAAAGGCATGAACTATTTTTTTGGGCTTTTTTGAAAATCTTTTGGCCTTTTTGGGCTAACTTAATTAACATTATTTATTGTTGTTTTTATATTTCGTTGGGCTTTTTTAAATTTTTTTAATTAAAACTCAGTATTATTTTAATAAATTTAAGTAATAGAAACAACAAATATAAATTAGATGCGTATGTTATAATTTTATAAACTTTTCGTAGGTGTCACTCAAAAAAAAATCTTAGGTGTCACTCGGGTTTTTGATACGTACGTAACTCAGTATTTTGAAAATTTATCGGTGTCGAGTGACACCCGTTGTAAAGAATTGAATCCGCCCCTGCATCAAACCCTTCGCAATCGTCTCCTTCAGAATGTTAAACGCTAGCTACATTCTTGGCTAGGGTAAATCTGATAACGCCTAGTGTTTTCCTATGTAGCGTTGCCCACTCATCCTCCGTCATCTCTTCAGGTTTTCCTATCAAAGCTAACTCAAAATCTTGCTGACACAGAATATCTTCCACCATGTAAAGTCTTTCCCATCGAACTTCTCCGATCTTGTATTTCCCATCTTCGGCCATTGTCACAGAAATAATTGAACAAATTGCGGTTAGTTTTCGAACACAGCAGCCGCGGCCGGAACTTAACGACTAATCTATTGAACCCTAACACTTACTATCCAAGAAACGACAAAACCAAACGACGACTAGAGTTTTCTGCGCAAAACAAGATTTCAAACGGCTTTGGTTTTTTGCAAAATGATAGCAAAGAACGGCTAGGGTTTTGTGCAAAAAACAAACGATGGCAGCAACGACTAAGGTTATCGGCAGCAGCAGCAAACCAAAAAAAAATTGGCAAAAAACAGCATCAAAAATCACAAAAGATTGCGTCAGTGGGTAGTAGCTCCTTGTGGGTAGTAGCTCCTTCTGGTGGCTACGATCTCAGTCTATATATAGAGATGTCACAAGGCTAATCTTCTAACTAATCACCAATGTGGGACATTAGAAATAACTAAGTATCAATGTGGGACAAGCTACTAAGGAGTCGGCTGTCCTTAGAATCCCATGAAGCCTACACCTCAACAGATTATTTAGGGTGCGTTTGGTACAGAGATTGAAACTGCAGAGAATGGAATTGCAGAGAAAGAGAATTGGTCTGGACTCTGGAGAAAGAGAATTGATTCATCTGTTTTGAGAATTCGACAAAGAAATATATAATAGTATATCATGTCTTTTGTTTGGTACAACAAAGAATTCTAAAAGTTCTATTATTTGCAATCATAATTTTTCACAACAATTCATTATTCAAACCCAAAAAAATACTAATAACAAAACATTTCATTGATCAAACAAAACAATTACCAACATAATTTAACCCCAAAAAATTATTAAATATAGTATTACAATTTAATTAAAACCAAAACAGAGTACTACAATTTGATTCAAACCAAAACAAAGTCATTTGATTTGTGAAACAAAGAAACATAAATAGTAAACTAGTTTCCCGTGAAACATAGGTAGGAAAAGAGCTACATAGCGAACAAGAGATTGATACCTTGCGATGGTAGAGAGAGAGAGCGCAACGGCGGCTAATGACGACGAAGATCGAATGGCCTGAGGAAGAAGTGATGGTAGGGTGTGGTGGAAGAAGAAATTGTTCGATGAAAGGAATGAGAAAGTGACGTTGAGGTGTCAGATGAGCAAAAAACATGTTTCACCCTAACCGAATTGGAACCGGACCGGACCATTGCATTTTTCATGCCGGTTCTCGGTTCCTAAAATTCCTATTAGGGATGAGCAAAAAACCCCTTTTACCCGAACCGATCGGTTCTCGGTTCCTATAATTCCAATAATTCGGTTTTCGATTTTAGGTCCAGTCCAATTTGGTTTTTCTTTTTTCATTGAAAAGGTTGAGAAATAACCGGACCAAACTGATTCAAGCCGAATCTAGGTTCTTGATTTTACGCACTTTCGGTTTTCGAGTAATTCAGGTGCGGTCCGGTTTGGGCCTGTTCCGGAACCGAGCTCATCCCTAGTTCCTATAAGTCTGTTTTCGGTTCCATCGGGTTCAGTCCGATATATTTTTTATTTGTAAAAGTTGGGAAGTAACCGGAACTAAATCAAACCAGACTAGGTCATTTCATATTTGGGCTGGTTCTCAGTTCTTAATTTTGCGCATTTTCGGTTTTCAAGCAATTCGGGTTCAGGCCGGTTCCGGGACCGAGCTAATCCCTACTGAGGTTGTGTAAAGCGAAGTCTCCATGTTTTTTCTAATTCTCCAGAAACTTCAGTATTCATTTCTCCCCAATTCTCCTCATATGGGAGGGAATGAAAAGTAAAGAATGAGAAATCAGTTAATTCTTTATTTTGAATTTTCAGGCTCCAAACAAACAAGGGAAATGTACTCATTTCTATTTCTCTTCCCTCATTTATCTATACCAAACACACCCTTAGTACATATCTTTAGAAGTATTACAACTCTCTCCTAAATAAAAATAATCACATATTAAGAATCCAATAATGGTCAAAGTCAATTTCTCATCCTGTGAGAACCTAAAACATTTGAACCAATTCAAAGACTTGTATAGACATTAATGAATTACATCATATTACTAATAGGATCAGGTACCATCTTAGCCACCGGTCTATTATACTATCTTCGATTCTTTGTAATCCCACTTCCTGCCCATACCTAATCCCTAAGAACGCTCACTTAATGAGTAATGCCAATGGATACAATTTGGCTCCATTTAACATGCATAAACAAAACCATTTCTTAATAAGCACACACATATGAGAATATCAACAATTTATCAAACATATGGTCGATTATAAAAAGTTGCACCAAATATCAAGCTTTATTGAAACATGATATAAACAAAGAAAACTCAAAACCATACTAAGAAATCGATTAACCGCATAAGACCATGGTATGTGTTAGTTGCGACTTTAATAATGGTAATCAGGTAGTTAACATGTTTTCAGTACCATAGCCTATAAATAAGGAGGCTGACTTCCATTTTGTAATTTCAGTTCATTCACTAAAGATTTCAGCCTATTATTTTCTAATTCTCTCTCTCTAGATTCTCTATCTAATTTCTCCTAATTCTCAACAGTATGGTTAGAGAATCAAAATAGGGTTGCAGACTTGCAGCCATTAGCCTACCAATCAGCTATAATTTTGGGAATGTGTATGTACTGGAGCTACTAGTTTAATTCCAAAATTGATGTTTCCATTCTTGATTTATAGGTTTGCATAAGTAGATGCAGGCAGGCAGCTGATTCTTCTATAGTTCTAGGTACTATAATATGAAATAGAACACACAATGAAATTTCACATTACAGTTTGAATGAGAACTTTTTCTTTAATAAGTATGAAAATACAAATCTCTCAAATTCAAGGGTGTTTACCTCATTTGAGCAAAAACAACGATAGAAGCTTCTCAGTGTATTGTTTGTACATGTCATTCCTTTCTAATTGCTGATATGTACCAAAATCACCCACTAACTCTAGAACCTACATGATCAACATCAAGAGTTGAAGCAGAGTTCTAACAATTCCAATATCTTTTGATCCAAGAAAATACCATAAAGCATTTTAAAAAACACTACAGGTTGCTCTAAATATGAAAAATCTCGTACAAAAATTGGTATGAACATACATGGAATTTAAAACCACGACAAAATAAGCATCTTTCCTAATTGCAAACGAATAAACTTAACACTAGCATCTAATAAGGGAGGGGGGGTTTCAACCTTCATCCCAGCCAAGCTAACATTTTCAAGCTCAAAATTATTTAAATTGCATGACATTTTTATTCATTCACATGGATGTTGATATAATTATAGCTATATGCATATTTTAAAGCTACATTTTGATCGATTTGAAGCTAACTCTAATTTAGGAAAAAAAAAATAGAAAGGGTTTTCCAACTTTCACCAAAGGCAAGTTTGATTTTCCAGCTCAAAATTTTTCTAATGGCATAACAGTTCACGGTAGTATTTGATGTTTCACAATTTTTCTACCTGATACACAATTATAGAAGTATTTTTCCCCTTTCTCCGGGGTTTTGATTTAAGGTAATAATTCAAGCCTGTATCTAGATGAAACAAGTGAGTTTGACATTAAGTATCCAGTTTTGGACTTTTGGCTGTATTAATTTCTAAGTACAATCAACACCTAACATGCACCTAGCATTGATTATCTAGTTTCTGGTCATGATAGCTAAACAAATTCAGCAACAGATTTGGATATGTTACCATATAATATTGATTACATCGCTCTCTAGGCATTCCAAGTTCCAACACCTAAAATGCACAATATCTTCCTGATGACTTCAGTAACTAATCAACAACCTAAAAGACCTAAAAGAAACCATTCCATTTAGTTAAAGAAAACATTACCTGTCCAACAGTAAGTAGTGAACAAGATTAAGAGAAGTTTGTCGAGAACCTGCACCAATAATGCCAAAAGCATGTATCAGAACTAACCATTATTATTGTTTGATAATTAGATTGATTTTCTCAATTATCAAGCCAAATCATTGGTCCACTAAATGCTATTTAATTGAACAATTTGGTTCAGGATTGAAACGGTTCTAAACCTGTACCAAACCGATATAACTGCCCTGTCTCAATCATATAAATCAACAGTACCCTTTATACCAAAAACCAGAAATAAATAAATGTAAAATGAAAAAGAGTGAAAGTTAAACTTGTAATGATGATTAACATACACCTCAAACTCTTTACCTGTTTCAAGTATAACTTGTTCATTATTGATCAACATATTTCTCACAACTCGCTCATTAATTGCTCTCCGTATTCCATATAGCTAGTTCATTATTGATCAACATATAGCTTTGTATTAAATATTAATACCATGTGAAAAATAACTCAAAGGAAATAATTTCAAAACACATAGAAGGGCATTAGTAGGAGCCCATTATAACGTGTTACCAAGATAAACTAAACAGCCTTTTATTATCTTATCTCCAGTCAAGAGATAAAACTTATATTGCAAGAAACATTTAGCCAATCCAGCTCAAATCAACACTTATGTTTGGCCCAACAAAGATAAATACATTTTTTATTTTAAACTTGTCTTTTTAGATTTTTTTAATTTCTTAATTCAATATTATCGTGGCTCAAGTCTCGTCATGATTCTGCTTATCATTAACATGGAGCTATTACAGATGTCCACAAACAAAGAGCATCTTTATTCATTCTTTATTTAATTTCTTATTTCACACATAGGTCCTTTTCAACAAATATTAGAACATAGATAGGTGGTCAATGCATAATATTATAAAATTCCAAAATGTACCAAGGTAATGAACAAAATGAGAAATCAAGAAAAAACGAAGATACCAGATCGGACTAATTAGGCGGTGGCAGTCAAAGGCGGTCAAAGGCGGTACTAGGCGGCTTTAGGCGGTCAAAATCTAGGTCAAAATCGGCCTTGAATGTGGATTCGGTGAGGAAGAAGAAGGATTAGAGAGAGATATATGTACCTTGTGATACCTAGAGTGAGACCGAGAGAGCGGCGGCGGCCAGCAAAGAGAGAGCAGCGACGACAAAGGTGAGGGAGTAGCGACAGAGAACCGGAGAAGGAAAAGGGAGAGCGAAGGGAGCACGAAGCGTTCGCTCGTGCGACGGAGAGGCAGCAGAGAAAGAAAAAGGAAAGGGAGCAGAGACGTTTTTAAAAAGGGAAATTAGGCGGAAAAAAAAAAAAAAAAAAAAAAACCCTCTAGGTTGGATATTTTTGTGATTAAAACTCCAACCATTTTTCATTGTAAAAAAACCTCCAACCGATTAAAACTTTGTAAATTTAGGTGGTTTTAAAAAAATCTGACTTGCAACCGGCTAAGCTGGTTGCAACTTGATGACGTGTAAAATTTTTAAATAGATTTTTTGCGTAAAAAACCTCCAACTTGTTTAGTTTTTTCAATTAAAACCTCAAATCAATTTTTATTTGATAAAAAAACCTTCAATCAAAAAAGAAAATTAAAATTGAGTCTTCACTTATTGCATTTTGATGACATGGATATTTATTAAAAATTTATTTATTAAACAAAGAATTCGTTTCCAAATGAAATCTCCACCCTTTAGGCTCTAGCGAACCTTACTGCAATGGAACATAAGTAAACGATATTGAACATACAACTGAACCTAAAAATGCAACTCGTGATTACAAAATGAAATCGATTCCATCGGCATAATTGAATTTAAAATTCAATATTAAATGGCAAAAGTTAATCGAACATATATACATAAAATAAACAGCACCGAACATAAAGAGATGATAGAATAATCGGAGTTGTCGGAGGTAGAGGAGAAGAGAAACGGTAAATATGATTGTTGGTTAGAGGTGAGAAAAAAATAGTTAAGGGTTTTAATCGAAAAAAGTCATCAATTTTGGGGTTTTTATGCAAAAATTCAGTTTAAGAATTATACATGTAGTGCCACCACGTAGGCGCCACGTAAGTCGGGTTTGCCATGTGGACGCCGCGTGTGTGTCATGTAAGCATAGCAACCTATTATAACAGGTAACGTCTTAATTTCAAAGGTTTTACCGGTTAGAGGTTTTTTGTGCAACAAAAAAATGGTTAGGGGTTTTAATCACAAAAATGGTCCAACTTTAGGGTTTTTTACGCAAATTTCCCTTTTTAAAACCCTAAATAAGATTTATATATTTATTTGGTAATTATTTATTTTTTTTATTAAGGGTTTTTTATTATTATGAAAAAAACCAACATGTTTTCACATTTTTTGCGTTTTCGTCCCTCCATGTTATTTTTTCCCATAAAAAACCTCAAGTTATTCTTTTTTTATCGGTTTAGTGAAATTTGGACATTAGAACTCGGTTTTTCAAGTTTTTAAAACCCGGTTCACAAATTATAACCGGGATCTAATGTCCAAAATTTCACTAAACCAATAAGAAAAAAATAAATTGAGGTTTTTTATGGAAAAAAACAACATGGAGGGACGAAATCGTAAAAAACGTGAAAACATATTGGTTTTTTTCATAATAAACCCTTTTATTAATAAATTAATTAATAGAAAACCATTTAATATTTTATATACATATAAAATAGGGCTAATTGCTTATAATAGCAAGGAACTTACACTTTAGTTCTTATTATAGCAACCAATTAACATTATTATCATTTAATGCATTTAACTACCAGCTTAATCTCACTTAATGCATATTTCAACCTAATATCGGTTTGTTGATGACGTGTTACCGGTAGTTTGATATTTTTGCCATGTCACAAGATTAAAAAGACAGAATTGAATACAAACATCTTCTAGCTCAACACATACAGAATTGAAGACAATGTGAAGACCACCCCTTGCGGGGCAGTTCTCACGAGTCTAGGTCCCACATCATGCAATATGATATCAATCAAACTAAGATAGAGTAATTTTAGATGCGGAATTATAAATTACAGTACAAAATATTAGGATTTAAGTTTAATACAGATTACCGATTTTAAATTAAACTTATAAAGGGCACAAGTCTAATCTAATTCATGCCATCATATTATCAAAATAAATCTACCCAGATCACCATAATATCGTCATCCAATTAGTACCAAAATGGGGTCGCTGAGTAGAGGTCTATGAAACTTCTGTCTTGAGCGTGTAAGACCTAAGAACTAGGTCCGGCAGGTGACTTTCCTTTGTCTTTTCCTGTAAAAATGTGAAGTAGCAACCGTAACCAATGCTTAGTGAGTAAATAGATTTTCAAATTAACATGCATGTCAAGCGGATCATCAATCTAGCGTGATATGTCTTGGCTGCCGCTACAGCCCTCATGATTGAGACATAGAAGTCATAGAGTCGGATGATGCTCAGGCCACGCTCACGCTTAAATCGTGGGGATCAGCCACATACTGGGCTAGCTACCAGTAAATCAACGTGGCGGAACATCGGAGATCATTACCAAGTTCGATAGAACTGGTGAAATAGTCAAGTCTAGAACAATAGACCAATCAGGGCTAATCAAGCTGAATCAATATGTCAAGTATATGCAATGATGAATCATACGTAATCAATGTCATGATAGCAATAATCTTTAAGCAATATCTGAAAGGAACTGTAAAAGCGATATCATATGAAATGATAAGTCAAATAGCTATCATGATCCACTGGGCAACACCCAACCATGGTGTGCACAGGTCACAATCCAACTGATGATATGAGTGTCAATTTAATCTAACATCAACAATATGTCTCAACCGGAAATCAAGCATGTTAAATCTGAATATCTATAACTCACAGTGTTGGGTCTTTATCAAACAGATGTAAAATCTGCCACCTGAGTTATCTCAGGATTTTATCTCAATCTGTTCTCTGTCAAATCAAATCTTTGACCCACTTTATAAATCTTTAAATCTTTGTTCAGAATTTCACTGAACCTGTCCAGAATTATCATAACAATCTCATGTAAATATCATCATCTTGTATCTTTAAATTCTTTATTTTATCTGATTCTGATATCTTGCTTATTCATAAATCATCTTTCATTAATAGTCTTTGTTTCATAATTCTCAAGGGTCAATATTTATATATATATATATATATATATATATATATATATATATATATATATATATATATATATATATATATATATAACTAAAAATTGAATACAATTTTGGAACCTAAAATTAAAGTCACATCAATGAGAATTCAAGATATATATCTCAAATTTAATATTAAAAATCAAATCTCTTATTCGAATGTATTTGTCAAATTTTGACTTCCTAAATTAATTTCAAATCAATTTAACTATTGTGATATGTTAAATTCGAGACCCACCCTTCGAGTTTGAGATTAGATTCGAACACACACACATGATTAAATTCGAGGACTTAATTCGAATTTAATGATTAAATTCGAATATAATTTCGAATTTAGCTCAAATTCGAGTTTGTTCCATGTATTTTCGAGTTTGTTCTTGACAACTCGAGTTTGTTCATATTTGCAGCTTTAAAACATACATTTTTAGGCCTAAAATCACGAATATGTTACGTAACAAACCTATGTTCGATTATATTATACAAATTCTATTTAAACTCCATAAAAATAGCTTTAAATTTCATAAAACTAATAAATTCGAAAAACCGAAATATATATAAAAATGTAAAAAATATCGATTCTTACCTCAAATTCGTATGAAATCTCGCAGGAGATAGCAGATTCGGATAGAACTCTTCGAGATCTTTTCAATGACGTATAAAACTCGATAATCGGACGGTCGGTTTGGAAGATAATTTAGAGAGAAGGTAGAGAGAGAGTAGAGAGAGAAAGTTTAGAGAGAGAGAGTAGGGAGAGAGAATCTGATTTTTGAAATATAAATCACGTTTATATACTTCATCTAGTTATATTTGCTAGTTAACTCACTTTCATTTTTGTATATTATATCTCTTTTATTTAATTATCTTTAATAATTTATTAATTCATAATATAAATATTTATATAATTTAATTAAATATTTCATAACTTAATTAAATTATAATTCAAATAATGTAACATTATTACATTATCGGTTCAAAATATTACTGAATTTACGACTAGATCAAAAGTTAGGTTGTTACAGAATGGGCTCCACCACGCACAAACTTCGTCCTCGAAGTTAGCTATGTTCGAATAGACTGGATAAGTAGCTTTCATGACATCTCTGGATTCCCAAGACTGATGCGAACCTTTGTGGTGTTTCCACTGGACGAGCACCATCTGTATCTCTTTGTTTCTAAGCTTCTTGGTCTTCGAGTCCAGAATACGTTCTGGCTCTTCAACCACTCTAAGCTTCTCATCAATCTGCAAGTTAACGTGTGGTATTTGAACTTCTCTTTATGAATCTCACCACATTCTTCATTGGGGATACTTTCAACATCACCCAATCGTTAACCGCAAAGCTTATTGATCTGTGTCGATTATCATAATATGACTTCTGCCTGCTTTGAGCTTCGAGTATGTTCCTTCTGACGAGTTGAATCTTTTCGTGAG
This sequence comes from Centrapalus pauciflorus, assembly GCA_020465985.1. Lineage (NCBI taxonomy): Eukaryota > Viridiplantae > Streptophyta > Magnoliopsida > Asterales > Asteraceae > Centrapalus > Centrapalus pauciflorus. The sequence goes on from JAANYP010009673.1 coordinate 65,292, forward strand.
TCAACTGTAGAAGGGCAGGACCCGCTAATGGCGATTCGCCTGTTTCGCGCCAACAGGTAGGAGTTCTGTACTTTCTTCCGTACAAAGCTTCAAAAGGAGCCATCTTGATCGTTGAATGATAACTGTTATTATATGAAAATTCGACCAAAGGCAAGTGGTCATCCCAGTTACCGCCTAGATCAAGAATGCAGGAACGAAGCATATCTTCGAGAGTAAGGATAGTACGCTCACTCTGGCCATCTGCATTAGGATGATAAGCAGTACTCATAGAGATCCGAGTACCCATCCCGTCTTGTAGAGCTTGCCAGAATCTAGATGTGAAACGACTATCACGATCAGATACGATAGACTTTGGCACACCGTGACGAGAAATAATTTCTGTGATATACAACTGTGCCAATCTATCAAGGGAGTATGTTTCTTTCATCAGTATGAAGTGAGCTGACTTTGTTAATCGGTCCACGACTACCCAGATGGAGTCGTGCTGTCTCTTGGTCTTTGGCAATTTCGTGACAAAGTCCATGGTTATATGCTCCCACTTCCACTCAGGAACTGGCAGTGGTTGCATATCCCCGAAGGGCTTCTGATGCTCTGTCTTGACCATCTGACATACTCTGCAGCTTTCCACATATAGACCGATGTCTTTCTTCATTCCTGGCCACCAATAATCAGCTTTCAGATCGAAATACATCTTTGAGCTGCCAGGATGAACAGATAATTTGGACTGATGGGCTTCAGATAGAAGAGTGTTGCGGATAGAACCATACTTAGGAATCCAGATTCGGTTTCCCTTGAGACAGTGAAGTCCCAAATGGTTCAGAGATAAGAATTGAAGTTGCCCTTTAAGATTTTCAGAACAAAGATTCTCTTCTTTCAATGCTTCGGCTTGAGCAGATCTGATATCTTCAATAAGATCGGAAGAGAATACGACAGGAGTCAGGGCATAGCAACACTTTTCTGGATAAAATTTTCTACTCAAAGCATCCGCGACAACATTAGCTTTGCCGGGATGATATAGGATCTCGCAATCATAATCCTTAATAAGCTCCAAGGACCGTCGTTGTTTCATATTCAGATCCTTTTGAGTAAACAGATGTTTGAGACTCTTATGATCGGTGTAGAGCTGACACCGAGTCCCATAAAGGTAATGCCGCCAGATTTTCAGTGCAAAGGTAACGGCAGCCAACTCAAGATCATGAGTTGGTGCACTTTTCTCGTAGTCTTTCAATTGCCTTGAAGCGTAGGCAATTACTTTTCCCCTTTGCATCAGAACACATCCTAAGCCAGTACCAGATGCATCGCTGTAAACGACAAAATCATCGTTGCCTTCTGGTAAGGCTAGGATTGGCGCTTGAATAAGCTTTTGCTTCAGAGTTTCAAATGCCTCTTGCTGTTTATCAACCCACACGAAAGGTGTATTCTTTCGTGTTAACATCGTAAGTGGCACATCAATCTTTGAGAAGTCCTTTATGAATCGCCGATAATAACCGGCCAATCCAAGGAAAATTCTTATTTCGGAGGCATTGCGAGGCGTTTGCCATTTTTGAACGGCCTCGACTTTAGAAGGATCGACGGAAATTCCTTCACCAGAAACAACATGGCCAAGGAATTGAATCTATAAAAGCAACAAAATAGAATTTCAAGTTTTGTTCAATCAAAGAACGCTTTAAGGAATAGCTCAAGACAATGTAAAGTTATACCTGTCTGAGCCAGAATTCGCACTTAGAAAATTTTGCATAGAGTCTTTCTTTTCTCAGTAACTCTAGCAATTGCCGCAAATGAATAGTATGATCAGCCTCCATTTTGGAGTAAATCAGAATATCGTCTATAAATACGATAACTGACTTATCCAGCATCGGTCTGCACACGCGATTCATGAGGTCCATGAATGCCGCTGGTGCATTTGTTAAGCCAAACGGCATTACGAGAAATTCGTAATGACCGTATCTTGTACGGAAGGCTGTCTTTGGAATATCCTCATCTCTGACTTTTAATTGATGATACCCAGAACGAAGATCGATTTTTGAGAAGTAGCTGGCTCCTTGTAGCTGATCAAACAGATCATCGATCCTGGGCAGAGGATATATATTCTTTATAGTAACTTTGTTCAACTCGCGGTAGTCGATGCACATACGGAAAGTTCCGTCTTTCTTTTTGACAAATAAGACAGGTGCACCCCACGGAGATGAACTCGGTCGGATAAACCCCTTTTCCAACAGTTCTTGCAACTGTTTTGACATTTCCTGCATTTCTGCAGGTGCAAGTCTGTAGGGAGCTTTGGCAATAGGAGCCGCACCAGGAACCAAGTCAATACTGAACTCAACTTGACGTTCCGGTGGCACTCCAGAAATATCGTCAGGGAATACGTCTGGGAACTCACAGACGATTGGGATATCAGATAAAGATTTCTTTTGGGCTTCAGAGTTAGATTCAGATGAGACATAGCATACGTAAGATTTGTGACCCTTAGATAGGTACTTATGCGCTTTTTCGACAGAAATGAAACAGTGAGCACCTTTTCGCTTTTCGCCTTTGATTTCCAATACTCGGCCGTCTGAAGACTTAATTCTGATAATTCGGCGATTGCAGACGATCGTAGCCTCGTTATTCATTAGCCAGTCCATGTCGATGATGACGTCGAACTCTTTCAACGGAATCGGGATAAGGTCGAGGTTGAATACGATGTTATTGACAAGTAGAGTGCAGTTTTGATAAACAGAATCAGCCATAACATAGTTGTTACTGGCTGTCTCAATATCAAGTATCACGGGAAGCTTCGAGGGAGATTTATATAATCTTTGAGCGAAAGTTGTTGATATGAAGGAACGACTAGCACCGGAATCAAATAATACGCGAGCAGGAATTGAGTTAAGCATGAACGTACCGGTAACTACGTCAGGTGTTTCTTTTGCTTCCTCGGCTGTTATTTGAAAAGCTCGAGTCCTTGCGGTCGGAGTAGCAGCTGAACTCTTCATCGTAGATCCTCCAGCTGACGACTGTGATTGAAATCGTTGCCCGCTTCGACACTGGTACATAAAATGTCCTCTTTTCCCGCACTTTGCACATCCACGTCCTTGCTGTGGGCACTCTTCGCTACTGTGACCAATTCTATTGCAAGCAAAACATGTGACGTCATCTGGGTTACATAGCCCCATATGTGACTTTCTGCATCGCTTGCAGAATCGTGGCTCGTTTGTCAATGAGTAGGCTTGCACTTTCGATTGGGATTGTTGAGATTGCTGGGTCTGAGATCTGTTTGGCCTGAAGAATCTACCGAATCTCTGTTTCTTCGGAGGAGAAGGACATGTTGGATTAGCTGATGGAGCGTAGAGCTGATCACCATACTCTAGATATCCTCTCTCTATTTGTCTTGCCGCTTCGACCATTTCCAAGTAACTCTTATATTTTATTGCGCTCATCGGGTGCCGGTATCTTGGGTTGAGTCCTCCATGGAATCTATTCATCTTCCTTTCTTCAGTAGCTACTTGATACGATGAGTAGCCGCATAGTCGCGAGAATTCATGCTCATATTCGTCAACAGTTTTGGTTCCCTGAGTCAGCTGCATCAGTTGAACCTCCATCTTATCTTGTTGGTCGATCGGACAATATTTTGCGTTGAACATATCTAGGAACTGGTTCCACTCTAAAGTCTGTATAACTTCTTCGCCATAGATACTTCTCTGGGTTTTCCACCATGCACGGGCAGCTCCAACAAATAACGCAGACGCATAGCTCACTTTCTTTGAATCTAAACAGTCAGAGATTCTAAAGATCTCTTCGGTATGACTGATCCAATCCATCGCCTGAATTGGATTCACTGTACCCTCAAAGTTCAGGGCACCGCTCGCTTTGAAGTCCTTGAACTTACAGCCTTTAGGCTGCTCGATTTGGGTTTCAGGAGTAGAGTTATTAGAATCAGATTCTTCATTCTGGACTTGCTTATCTTTTCGCTTATTTTTCTTATCATTACGTCTTTTAGCTTCGGCCTCATCTCTGGCCTGAAACTGTTCTTGCATTATTTTAATTTGTTGCTCAGAGTGTTGGGCTAACAATTGTTGCATCATTTCAAACATTTGCTGTGGGGTCATGTTGTTTGGTATGTCACCTGCACCTAATCCTGACATCTTAGCTGAAAATTAAGATCAATCAACTATCAGTTTATAGACTTAGATCTATGTACCCTTTTTCCCATCCTAACAGTCTGTACATCCTATCTCAGTTCAAACCACCTAAATGATTGATACATATGTATTGCTTCAGTTTGAGACCAAGTATACTCACGTAATACTTGATTCACTCAAACTATTGCTCTGATACCATCCTGTGAAGACCACTCCTTGCGGGGCAGTTCTCACGAGTCTAGGTCCCACATCATGCAATACGATATCAATCAAACTAAGATAGAGTAATTTTAGATGCGGAATTATAAATTACAGTACAAAATATTAGGATTTAAGTTTAATACAGATTACCGATTTTAAATTAAACTTATAAAGGGCACGAGTCTAATCTAATTCATGCCATCATATTATCAAAATAAATCTACCCAGATCACCATAATATCGTCATCCAATTAGTACCAAAATGGGGTCGCTGAGTAGAGGTCTATGAAACTTCTGTCTTGAGCGTGTAAGACCTAAGAACTAGGTCCGGCAGGTGACTTTCCTTTGTCTTTTCCTGTAAAAATGTGAAGTAGCAACCGTAAGCAATGCTTAGTGAGTAAATAGATTTTCAAATTAACATGCATGTCAAGCGATCATCAATCTAGCGTGATATGTCTTGGCTGCCGCTACAGCCCTCATGATTGAGACATAGAAGTCATAGAGTCGGATGATGCTCAGGCCACGCTCACGCTTAAATCGTGGGGATCAGCCACATACTGGGCTAGCTACCAGTAAATCAACATGGCGGAACATCGGAGATCATTACCAAGTTCGATAGAACTGGTGAAATAGCCAAGTCTAGAACAATAGACCAATCAGGGCTAATCAAGCTGAATCAATATGTCAAGCATATGCAATGATGAATCATACGTAATCAATGTCATGATTGCAATAATCTTTAAGCAATATCTGAAAGGAACTGTAAAAGCGATATCATATGAAATGATAAGTCAAATAGCTATCATGATCCACTGGGCAACACCCAACCATGGTGTGCACAGGTCACAATCCAGCTGATGATATGAGTGTCAATTTAATCTAACATCAACAGTATGTCTCAACCGGAAATCAAGCATGTTAAATCTGAATATCTATAACTCACAGTGTTGGGTCTTTATCAAACAGATGTAAAATCTGCCACCTGAGTTATCTCAGGATTTTATCTCAATCTGTTCTCTGTCAAATCAAATCTTTGGCCCACTTTATAAATCTTTAAATCTTTGTTCAGAATTTCACTGAACCTGTCCAGAATTATCATAACAATCTCATGTAAATATCATCATCTTATCTTTAAATTCTTTATTTTATCTGATTCTGATATCTTGTTTATTCATAAATCATCTTTCATTAATATTCTTTGTTTCATAATTTCTCAAGGGTCAATATTTATATATATATATATATATATATATATATATATATATAACTAAAAATAGAATACAATTTTGGAACCTAAAATTAAAGTCACATCAATGAGAATTCAAGATATATATCTCAAATTTAATATTAAAAATCAAATCTCTTATTCGAATGTATTTGTCAAATTTTGACTTCCTAAATTAATTTCAAATCAATTTAACTATTGTGATATGTTAAATTCGAGACCCACCCTTCGAGTTTGAGATTAGATTCGAACACACACACATGATTAAATTCAAGGATAAATTCGAATATAATTTCGAATTTAGCTCAAATTCGAGTTTGTTCCATGTATTTTCGAGTTTGTTCTTGACAACTCGAGTTTGTTCATATTTGCAGCTTTAAAACATATATTTTTAGGCCTAAAATCACGAATATGTTACGTAACAAACCTATGTTCGATTATATTATACAAATTCTAGTTAAACTCCATAAAAATAGCTTTAAATTTCATAAAACTAATAAATTCGAAAAACCGAAATATATATAATAACGTAAAAAATATTGATTCTTACCTCAAATTCGTATGAAATCTCGCAGGAGATAGCAGATTCGGATATAACTCTTCGAGATCTTTTCAATGACGTATAAAACTCGATAATCGGACGGTCGTGTTTGGAAGATAATTTAGAGAGAAGGTAGAGAGAGAGTAGAGAGAGAAAGTTTAGAGAGAGAGAGTAGAGAGAGAGAGAATCTGATTTTTGAAATATAAATCACGTTTATATACTTCATCTAGTTATATTTGCTAGTTAACCCACTTTCATTTTTGTATATTATATATCTTTTATTTAATTATCTTTAATAATTTATTAATTCATAATATAAATATTTATATAATTTAATTAAATATTTCATAACTTAATTAAATTATAATTCAAATAATGTAACATTATTACATTATCGGTTCAAAATATTACTGAATTTACGACTAGATCAAAAGTTAGGTTGTTACAGACAAACACCGTCTTTCAGCTCAACTCAGTCGAAAAACTTCTGGAATTGAATCCCAACCGATGTGAGTGTGCTCATCTAGCTTCCGGTAAGATTTTGTGCAAAAAAATAAAACCCTAATTGCAAATTCTCGTAAGCCTCGTGACTATATTTGTTCTTCTTGTTTCAAATTTCGTAGAATTAGAAGGATGCCTGAAAAGAACAAAGTATAGGGAAGAAGTAATAAAGAACTTCATATGGTTGTCCAAGGTAATTAACTTTATTCATCACTTATTAACTAAACTTGATATGTTGTACAGGATACATGCAACAATCATGATGAACCTAATGCAAGATCAAGTTTATGAAGATCCTCCACCTCATGTTATTCTTCTTGATTCTTACAATGGAAGTGGTGAGGAAGTTGAAGCTTAAATAATATATGAAAAGGGATTTATTGCATCTGCTTGAAGATAAATTTCATGATTTGAAGATTAAAGCCATGTTCAATGCAGGGTTTAAGTGGTTTGGATAACCTTTGTCAAAAAAGATTTTGGTTGACGTACTTAAGTTCATGTAACTGTTGTTAGGAGTTTTTGAAATCTTTATCAAAAAAAGGTTTTGGTTAATGTAGTTATCATTTTACCTTTATAAGGGGTTTTTGAAAACCTTTGTCACTGTTGGAGAGCCTAATTTGTTGGTCTTTACCCTCTGTTTAATTCATTGGTTGCTGGTGATTCTAAGGTTCAACCTAAGCTATAGTTCAAGTTCATTATTGGTGTTTTTATTGTTTCTTGATGTTGTACTTAGAGGAGTTATATTGTTTGATGTGAATTGGATCTCAAACTGGTCTATTGATATATAATTTGATTATGCTTTGTTCAAATTTATCATCTGGGTTTGTTGTTTATTAAAGAGGTACAAGACCTGGTGGTGTTTAACATTTTCCTTGGATCAATTACGGGTTTCCTTAGTTCGGTTCCTCCAGACACGATCTATCTACTGTGGGCACTTCATTTAATCATGGCAAGCTTATAAGCATTGTTGTTATCCATCTATTGTTGCATTTGATTGGGGTTTATGGCGGCTCAATAATACTTCATCATGGTTGTTGGTTTGCTATTGTTGGTTAAATGGTGATGTACTGGACGTCCTGACCCTTTTTTTCAAGGATCATCTTCTGTTTCTGCTATGGCTGTGCTGGTCACTTCTTCTGGCTAATGTTGAGTTGCATTTGGCCCTTCATTGTTCTAATTCATGTTTTTCCCTTGTATGCAAATTAATATGATGTTGTTGGCTTTACTTTGTTGGAGCTGCTCAATGTTTAACATGGATCTATTACCAATGTTGGTGGTGCTGTTAAAGAGTTGGGACTGAATGATCTATTGGTTTTGATTGTTTTTAGTTACGGAGCTTTTTGTTTTGTAATGTGGCTTGAGACTGTTCAAGCTTCATACTTTCATGTTAAGGAACTTCGGATTTGTGTTTCCTCGGCTTGTTTTCTTTTTCTTTTTTTTTTTTCAAATTTGTGTGTTAGGCCGGAGTTTATCTTGTAATTTCTTTCATTATATATAAAATTTACCTTTACAAAAAAAATCATTTGCCAAAAAAGATTTTGGTTAATGTACTCAACTATATGTTTTATGGGAATCAAGTGATAGTAGTATATGTGTGATTCTGATGGTGTTGGTGTAGGTAGTATACATGTTATAGTGATGGTGTAACTGTAAGTATAATGTGGTGTAACAAAAGTACCAAAAAGTGGGAATAACTCCACCATTGTCATAACATTAATAGAAAGTGGCTGCTTTACATTATGTGGTCTGCTTCATCAAACATGTACACAAGTACCCAAAAAAAGTGCAGCCCTATACAAGTGCTCCAAATTATATGGTGTGCTTTGTGTCACCAAACATGTACAGTTGTACCAAAAAAAGGCATCCCTATACAAGTGCTCCAAATTATATGGATTGTTTTGTGTCACCAAACATGTACACATATACCAAAAAGTGCAGCCCTACACAAGACAATACTTACTGATGTTGGGCATGAAAGTAAACAAAAAAAGGTGCATTTAATTTTGGCCATTTACAAAACCAATATACAACTTAATCCAGGTTAACTGCCTTGCTGAAGCAACTTCCTTCGCCTCGAGGGACAACTGTGTTTTTGCTTAGTTTTTTTAGAATGATTCTTTCACTTGGGCTCGTTTTCTTCAAGGGTATCTTTTCCTTGTTTTTCTTATGTGCTGATTCACTTGATTGTGGTGTCAAGTCCTCAAGTAGTGGTGGTGGTGGTGGTGTGAATTCTTCAATTATTGCCTGCATTGTTGCTTCATCTAGTGGTTCTTCATCTACTTCCTCAAGTGGTTCCTCAAATATAGACATGAATGGTCCTTCAAATGTTTTCATTAATGCTTCTTCATGTAGTGACATTAGTGGTTCTTCACCTGGGATCCATGTTGTCATTGTGGCAGATGGTGTCTCGGTTGTTTTAGCAGTTAATGCCTCATTAAATGTGGCAGATGGTCCCTCGTTTGATGTGGCAGACGGTGATGGAATTCCTGGGGGCCATGCTGGGAGTGGTATTCCCTTGGATGACTACAAAAGCATATAATAAGTTGTTATGAGATTGATTTTCATGGAAATTTTTTGTGTGTATAAAAGAGGTGGTATACTTACTCCTATCATAACTTCTCCAGTAATAGGATCATATGACACTCCTCCATCAGGTTGAAATTTAGGAGTTCTTTTACCTCTTTGTATGAGCCTATTTGGTTGTGCTCTCTGAGTAGATGGCCCACCTGGTGGTGCTCTGTGAGTAGATGACCCAACATTAGTGTTTGCTCTTTTCCTTCCAGGTGGTATTCTTGTCTTTGGAGCGGAGGCAACTTTTTCATTCACGCAACTTTTCCTATTATGGCCCGCTTGAAGACAATTTTGGCATGTCATCACTCTTCCTATCCTACTAATTTGGGATCTCCCAGATTCTCCAGTCTCTCTTATTCTTTTTAACTTTGGCCTCCTTGGCAACCTTTTTGGTCTTGGTGGTAAGGGATTGAGGTAGTTAGTAACTGGCCACATTTTAATACCATTCAATGGCCTCATGTACTGACTGTATGAGACAAGAAAGGTATTTTTCTTGAACCAATGAGGGATGTAATCCTCTGGTAACTTGTTCATTAAGAAGATTGAAGTCATAGCATGTGGACATGGCAACCCAGACAATTGCCACATTCTGCAACTACATGTCCTCTCTTGTTCATTCACAATAAACGTTTCCAATCCTTTTTTTACTTCAAATAGATGTCCACCACACGGATAAACCTGCCAATATCTAAACATGTACAAATATGCATTAAACAAAATAAACAAGTTTTGATTCATTAATTGACGATTCTTATCAAGCCAATATAATCTTTTAATCGTGTCTACATATGCATACACTAACAAGATTACTGACTAAAGTCATTAATATTATTTGCTATCAACTATTGGTTTCCCTTCTAGACTTGGCTTTTCAAAATTTTGACATTTTATTTACTTATATACTATTTGAAGGTGATGTTACTAGATGCTGCATAAAGACATAAATACATACCCTTGTCAATTATACACAGGTTATTTTAAAAAATTCCATCGCTAAATGATTCCTTAAATTTCTATATAGAATAGGTATACATACCTTTGTTGATGTTTTGCTTGTTCAAGTTTCTTGAGAATAGCAGGGCAGATGTCATAATTCCATTTTTCATAAGTCACCCTCATTCTTGCCATTCTATCCAGCATTAACACCCTGATTGATTCCAGCAATGTTATAATGGGCAACTTTCTGCAATCTAGTATTAGTGAATTAAAACACTCACTAATACCATTCTCAACTGCTTCACATGCCATCCCAGTTTTAAAAAATGCTCTTGACCATGAAGATGGCTGCTTTTCCATCAAATATTGGTATGCATCAGGTCGAGCTTTTCTTATTTCATTCATCACTTCTTCAAATCTCTGAGGGTATGATGCCTTAGAGGCTGCCCAAAATAAGTTTCTGAAATGGACTCCATTAAACCTTTTCCTGAAGTTGGCATAAATGTGTCTAGCACACTGTCTGTGCTCTGCCAAAGGCATGACATCCTTGACTGCTTCTAATAATCCCTAGTATAACATACATAGTTAGAATAAATGGTATAGCATACTAAAAAAAATAGAATTCATTAAACATAACATACCTTATGTTGATCAGATATCAAGGTAACTTCATCACCATTATTCAAATTCAAATCATCTTTGAGTAATTGACAAAACCAAGTCCAATTTTCCTTGTTTTCCACAGTCACAATAGCCCAAGCCACAAGAAATATCTGATTATTTCCATCTCTTCCAACAGTATAGAGCAATTCACCTTTGCATAAATCTTTTAAAAAACAACCATCAAGTCCAATCACTTTTCTACATCCTTGTAACCAGCCTTGTTTCAACTCTTCAAAACAAATATAAAAGCGCTGAAAGTATGTTGTACCATCAGGCTGCACATCAACTGACATTTTAACAGTGCTACCAGGGTTTGTCCTATAAATCTCCTGTAACTCCATAACTTATCATAGTGTTGTGTCATATCTTGTTCATAAACATTCAAAGCAAAAGCTCTTGCCCTTGAGGCTTGGTTCTTGGAAATCTTGCAACCATATTTCTTCATCACAGCATCCATGATTTCAATCAACTTGATTGTTGGATTTTGTCTGATTCTATGCCCAAACTTCTTAGCTATCCACTTGCAATTCACTAGTGGTCCAAATTTAAAATTCCTTACACAAGTGTGTTCATCAATGAGTGATTTCACTTGAAAAGAATCCTCACTTTTCATCCAAGTTGCCCATAATCTCCAAGGACAACTTGGTAACCCATCACCACCCCTGTAACATCTAGCTAACAACTTTTGATGGTCATTTCTTTCAAAAAAAGATTTGGTATCCATTAGCTAATGCATAATTAATGATGCATTCTTTCAGTTGTAATGTTGTTTCATACCTTTTACCCTTAATTGGCTTCATTATCTTCCAATGTACCCTAGGATCATGTGTAGGATATTTGACAGATTCATCGACACACCCCTCTTCATCAAGTTCATCTTGACCAATACCATCACCCTCAACTTGCTCACCATCACTAACTTGTGTTTGATCAAAATGCTTCTGTCTTTCTAATGAAGTAAACAATTGGTTCATGTGTTCCTCATGTACATCAACAAAGCATTCAACATGATTATCATCCAACTGATTACTTACAAAATTTTTTATTTTTTAATTTTGCTTCGTTTTGTTCCATCAGTCTGCTCACTCAGTTTTTTCATCCTAACTTCACTTAACTCATCCTCTCCTTCAGATAAATGATCCAAAGAAGCTCTATCATCCTCATCAACACTCTCATTTGAGCTATATTTATGATTAATATCATTATCATTACCACTACTTGCTTATATCCATTCATCTTCATCCAAACATTCACTTAGGTCTTCATCAAATGCATCAACATACACTTCTACTTTACCCCTGTTTATAAGCCCGTTGTGTAACATCTTCTTTATGTCTACGTCACATTTTATCATCCTTAAACCTGATTGTAGTGTTCGACCAGCAATACAATAATAAATTCCATACAATTTGTCCCCAGTTTCTTTCTCAAAGAAATCGAGCATACTCACATAATCCATGTTTCCTAAATCAACATCTGGAAAAAGTTTAACACTACATGTTTCGTATCTTAGAGGATTTGTCACAAACAGACCATCATAATGCAGCTCCACAGCAAACAACGAACCCTCTCCCGAACGGGATGCCATTCTGGTTTAAAGAAAAAACCATGACAACGGGTTTACATAGTAATAATCACCATGAACATCATATGATAACAAGATACATAACCCTAACACATTATTACCTTATTTTCAGTATCGTTGTTGATTGAGAAACAATCTACCCCAATTTTCACTTCAATCGCACCATTAAGTACGTGAGAAGAGTAGAAGATGATTGTGACCTTTGCTTTCCCGCTCAATAAATGAGCCCTTGGTTATAAACCGTGATGTGTGTGATTATGTGTTTGATGATATGGATTCCACTTAAGTTTTTTTTAATACTTTCATTGGTGTTTCCACCGGCAACCTGATAATCAGGTTGAAATATGCATTAAGTGAGATAAAGATGGTAGTTAGGTGCATTAAATGATAATGATGTTAATTGGTTGCTATAATAAGAACTAAAGTGTAAGTTCCTTGCTATTATAAGCAATAAGCCCTATAAAATATATACAACTAATCTAAATTAATTAAATTTAGGTTGTTACCTTAAAATATTTAAATTATTAACCTTGAGTTCTAGTTATAAAATAGTTTTAGTAATTATAATCGTTTTTAAACTAACTTATATGTATATCTTAGTATTTTTGAACATGTTACATATATAATTCTAAAATTTACATACTAAAAGTTCCAATCCGATTACTCTCCGATTAATCCCCGCCTAGCCGATTAATCGCTAGTCCCCCGCCGGCCGGCCGACTACCGCCTAGCGAGTTCTACAACCTTGATAAAAATTATATAAAAAACATAAAACCTTTATATAAAATAAAACAGGTGGGCTACATAGTTAATTTTGACAGAGGCTATGGTGTTTTTCTTTAAATAGTTTGCTTTCTCTGCTTTTGATGCAGCATAACAAAAGCAAAAGTCAATTCAACCACACTCTCCTATTCTGGTCCCGCTCCTGCTTTCATAAAATCTGTGAAATTATGTATTTGGATGTCATGTTTGTTTGATCTGCATGATCTTTATGCATTTTAAAAATTTTAGGTGGAAGTGAGAGTTCAAAGCAAAGCAGGAGTGAGAAAAAGAGTCGAAAGGCAATATTGAAGCTTGGGATGAAACATGTGCTTGGTGTTAGCAGGGTCTCCATTGAAAGAGCTAAAAACGTAAGCAAATCTCTCTTTTCATGCCAACAATAATATTTTGTTGTTAACTGAGACAAAGTTGAACATTCTCTTTTGTCATGACACAGATTATGTTTTTCATCTCAAAACCGAATGTCTTCAAAAGCCCCAACTCTGAAACTTACATCATATTTGGAGAGGCGAAGATTGAGGATCTGAGTTCACAATTGCAGATTTAAGCTGCCCAACAGTTCAGAATGCTTGACATGGGATCCGTCGTGAGAAAATCAGACATTCTGCTGAGGCTGATAAAGAAGAGGAGGAAGTTGATGAGACCGGGGTTGAGCTGAGTGACATCGATCTGGTGACGACACAAGCAGGTATGTCAAGTCCTAAGGCCGTCAAGGCTCTTAGACTCACATTGGCAAATTGATAAAGAACGGTTTGCTGATTACAAAACAATCAGCAGACTCTTAGAATCAAGTAATAAACATGAAGTATAAATGGTATTATCAAAAGAGGTATCAGCAGAACAAAAGGGCAGATACATATGTAAGAATGTTAATCAGCAGAACACCTAGAAATCCATAGGATGTTTGACAATCCATTGTCCATTAATTAACATCAGTTAAGAATAACTTTATCATGGAATATCACTTTGTTACAGCAGCAACAACATTATAAATGCAGCACTGCAGATAGGTAGCATTCGACAAATATCACATTAAAATAAATGCTACATTCTAGAGCAACAATATACACCAAAATACGTGCTCATCTTAGATAAACTTCAATATTTGCTTCAGAAATAATTCTCGACACACAAAAAGGATAGATCCTTTTTCATTCTCACGATCAGAAATTAGGATGCATGCAAAGCCAGAGAGAAGTTTACCTGAACCAGAGTAATTGAACTAGGAATCCCTTTTTTTAGGGCCTGACCTATAATTCCAGCAAAAGCAAAAGCAAGCCAGGCACGTCGGATGCGAAGGCACAAACACGGTCGAAGGCGGAGGCACGATCGAGGTGGAGGCGGAGGCACGGTCGCAGGCGGAGGAGGAGGCGGCACAGTCGTTGGCCAAGGTCGATCACCTGGAGGCGGAGGTCAATCGAGCGATCGTAGAGAGAAATGTTGATCGTATACTGAACACGTGAAATATGAAAAGTAGCGCAAAATTACCTTTGGTTTTTTTTCGCTTGTTTTGAAAACATATAACAGATGTAACACAAAAACTATTAAAAGTCTGGTGTTTGGTTGCTATCACATTTATTAAATAATCAGTTTTTAAATTGTTTGAATTTGTGTTTTAACTTGTACAATAATCAAATACTCACTTATTAAGCAAATAAGCTATATTTTAAACTTATGAAATAGTGTGGTAGGATTAATTTCAAAATGCAAATAATCACTTATTAATGAATGCAATCCAAACACTTCAAACCAAATATTTACGTTAATGTAATGTAATAACCTAATAATTCTAATCATAACGTAAAGTCAACACCCTCTAAGTAGATTCACCTACTTTAATTTCCAGCTAGAATAGATATATTGAGACATGTAGGGGCATTTGGTTCACAGATTCTGATGGAATTTTATGGAATTGGGATAAAAATTACATTTCAATGTGCTGTATGACAGTAAAAATGAATGAAATGAAGATTCCTTTTTTAAAACATCACTTTTAAAAGAATCTATTTTTCTTGGGTTATTACCATGGAATTTAAATTCCATTCCAAAGATTTTAACAGTTCTAAAACCAAACTCTAGACTTTATCTTCATTGGCCTCCATTTTTGTTCTGATTGCTTCCAGAATTCCATTTCTTGACAGATTCAAATTCAGGAATAAATATTTGGCAAACCAAACGCCGCCTTAGTGACTAAACTAAATTCAGTTATTAAAACTCTCAGTCACTAGATGTCATTTAACTGTGTGTTGTAAACTATGTAAAGATCTATTCATGATTGTCTTTTTGTACAACATTTCGGATGGCCCACCAAACAACCACTCAACAAAACTACAAATTGGATACAAATTTTCACTTTCCCTCGTAAAATTTTATATAACAACTCACATGTTTGATATTTAATAAATAACAGTGTTTCAAAATATATATATTGATGATATGACATATTCAGTTTCTCATTTTTCGTCCTTATTTGTTCCGGGAACATTTATATTGATTAAAAGTTTTTTATGGCTAATTACATACAAGGGTGATGTGACACCCTTGTGACAATAACCACAAACACGTCACCCAGGATTAAACATACAACTCATAATCAAACATTACTCCCAAATGCTTAGTA
This sequence comes from Centrapalus pauciflorus, assembly GCA_020465985.1. NCBI lineage: Eukaryota > Viridiplantae > Streptophyta > Magnoliopsida > Asterales > Asteraceae > Centrapalus > Centrapalus pauciflorus. The sequence goes on from JAANYP010009673.1 coordinate 81,036, forward strand.
CATTACATGAAATTAGAAAATACCTAAATGAAATAAAAGTTCAACACACTACAGTGCTACATGGTTTCATTGTAGTTATACATACCCAAGTTTATTACAACTATCCCAAATAAATCAAACGGAGTCTCCATTATTCAGTTACCGATTAAGTAGTAGAATCCTTAAATACTTCGACAAATGACCTAGCTAGAAAGTCCAGCAGCGGATTTTTATTTTTCCTTAAAAAGTCAACAACTAAAAGGTAAGTGATGCTTAGTGAGTATAGTGATTATATATTCCACAAGTCTTTATGTAGCACACACGAGTCACATCGACGACAAATGTCGTGCACCCCTTCGTACACAATGTCCGGACAAATATATGAGCATATAGCTCCACCGTGCCATTGCACGGAACAAACACATCATCTGAGGCGAAATTATCATCGGGGATGTTACACTGCTCTTCGGGACCTCGGAGTGATCGACTCCAGGTCATATAGCCTCAGTAACACCAGCTTAACGGTTATAGCTCGAAAGCCCATCATTTTTAAATTTAGAAATCTCAGACTTTAAGGCATCCTGCTTTTCAACAGCAGCTTTGAGATCTACAAACAAGTAATAAAACATTTTATCCTTTTCTTCAGTAATGTAATCTTTAAAATTTCGTACCTTGTACATCATTGTGTGATTCCAGTTATCCAACGAGGTGAGAGCCTCAGCTAGATCTTCTTTGAAATTTGCTTGAGGAAGGGACATCAGTATTTGCCACAAGATAGTTGTTATCATCCTCATCAGATGATGAGTCAGAGTCGTTTTAGCTATCAGTCCCTTCTGTTTGTTTGGAAGCCATAGAGTCTTCCAACTTTTCAACTTAGCCATGACTATAAGATACTTAATCTATAGCCATCATCTCTATTTGTCTTGTGAGGTTTGAATGAGGGGCCAACAACTTTAGACCCACAATCTGTAGCTATAAGACCAGTTTTGTCACATTTAAAGCACTCAACCTTAGATTTGTCAAATGCTTTCTTTTTTATGGCACCTGATTTCTTCTGTGACATCCTAATTCCAAACTTTTTCTTGTTAAACTTTTTGACAAACATGACAATCATTTGCTCATCATAAAGTTCACCAAGGTCTTCACCTTCCTCTTCTTCCTGTGAAGTGACCTCCAAGTTTTCATCAGCATGAGAGTGAGCCTGTGTGAACACGTCACACACCTTATTCCCATGTTGCCTGATATATAGTAGCCACTAAGGCTGAACCTCGCTTAGACATTTGCATCCTTGATTGCTAATCATTCAGCAAGGACCCATAGAGGTTTACTAGATCCATGCTTCTGATAGTGCCAGAGTTTCTGAGTATGGTTGAGAAATAGTTCCACTCTTCAGGCAAAATGTCTAAGAACTTGTTTACTAGAGTTAAACTGTCCTTAGTGATCCCAACAACTTTGAAATCATTTATCAGTGCAGTGAACATTGTGTAAGTTTCAGTAAGGCTCTCATTCGGCTTGGCAAAGGACAACTCATATTGTCTAACAAGATTGTTGATCCTGTTATCCAAGGTGATAGTGAGACCATCATAGACAATGCACAAAGTATCCCACATCTCTTTAGATGTTTTCAGCTTCTCAACCTGTTTGAACACATCATCAGGAAGAGAAATTACAAGGTTATTCCTGTCTTTTGCATCAAGGGCCACTAGTCTCTTGTCTTCATTAGTCCATTAAGCTTTAGCCTTCTCAATGGTCCTGGCCTCATGTACAACACCTTCTGCAGAGGGAGTGATGGTAGTAACAGAAGTAGGCACATAAGGACCTTCCATCACTATTTCTGGAAGTTGAACATCTAGATTTCCAAGTATAACATCATTCTACACTTCCAGCCTATTAAAGTTTTGGTGATTGAACTTTGGAGGCTTGGCCCTAGAGCCATTGTCATAGTAGGAAGAGGAGTTTGAAGCATAGTTGTCCATAGTGGGGAATGGGGAGTAATGAGAGATCTAGAGTTGACACACTCTAACTACTCTAATACCAGTTGTAGGTCCCAAAAGGTTTCTCAAGCATACTTAGATAAACTGTAAGGGGGGGGGGGGGTGAATACAGTTAATCTTTAATCACACAGATTTTTCTCAATGCTTGTATGTATACTTGTTAAAATTACATACAGATTTGGATTGCGTAATGATTCAAAACAGAGATAACAGAAATTAGGAGTGTGCAAAATTAGGGGTGTTCAAAAAAATCCGAATCCGAGCATCCGAAACAAAAATCCGAAAATCCGATCCGAAACTATCCGAAATTTCGGATATCCGAAATTTCGGATTCGGATAGTAAAATTCCAGATTTTCGGATAATCCGATATCCGAAAATCCAAAAAAAATAATTTTTTTTAAAATTTTTTTATATCTTTAGTATTGATTATTTACATAATATTGAGTGTTTATTATTATTCTAATGTATATTTTTGAGTTTTATCTTAGTATTATAGATTTATTAACTAATATTTTTATAAATTTTAGTTTTTTTAGTCATTTTGAGTAAAATAATTCCGGATACATTTAGTTTGTGATATATTTATTTTAATATCTATTTGGATATATGAATTTGTATTTTAGATATTTAAACATTTGTTTTAATTTTTTTTAAAAAAAATAAAAAATATGAATTTTCGGATATTCGGATAATCCGATATCCGAATCCGAAATTTCGGATATCCGATTTCGGATTCGGATTCGGATAGCAAAATTCACTATCTGAAATTCCGGATATCCGAAAATTCGGATATCCGGTTTTGAACACCCCTATGCAAAATAACCAAACTCGGGTTAAATGGGTCGGGTTATTCAGTTTTTGGGTTTCTTATTCGGTTTAAATGGTACCGGAATAAGTAGTTCGGTTCGATTTACGGGTAAGATTAATGTTTATTCGGGTACCCAAATAACCCGAATAACCCGTTTAGTTTATAATTGACATTTTGTAGGTTTGTTTTAATTATAATTAGAATTGTTTATATATGTAATATAAATATCTACATACCCAATTTTGATACTCAAACTATTTAACCCGTTCTACCCAAATTACCCAACCCATTTAACTCGTTTTAACTATTTTTTAGATCATTTCATTTTTATACCAAAACCGAATAACTCATTTAGCCCGTTTTACCCAAATTACACAACCCATTTAACCCGTTTAAACTACCTTATACCAAAACTAAATAACCCATTAAACCCAAACCGGAAAAACCCAATACCCATTTAATCCGGAACCGATTTATTTGTTTCCTTATTTTGTTCGGGTTCGGCTAGCTAACTTACATGCTCAAACTCGAATAACTCGAACCGAATAACCCGATACCCAATTAATCCACCTGAATAAAACCCCTAACAGAAATGAACAACAAACTCTTAACTAATCTAAGACTCACTCAAACTAGTTACAATGAAATGACTCACTAAGATTCACTCACTGTTTACACAAGACACAGTTTGGATAGCTTAAGACTGAACATCTTAGACACACTATGCTAATTCAAAAGTTGAAATGAACATGCATGCATTAAAAACACACTTTGCTTTGCACACACATTTTTAGTTTATGAATATCTCAGTTATTTTCTCTTTCCTTGGAAGCTTCTCTTTTAGACTCATGTACAGAATCCTAGTGAAGCTTCTTCATTGGTTGTAGACAAGGTTACTTTTTTGCATCATAACAAGTCTAACAAAGCAGGCTTTGTCCACTTGTTGCAGAATCTTTGTCTTTTCCTTTTTGTCTCTGTCCACTTTTGCTTTACCTTAAAGAGGAATGTCAACTTGTGAGCTTTACTCTTCCTTGTAAAGCTATTTCGGTATAAGAAATGGTTTGTCACCCATTTCAGATATCCTCTTGTCTTCATGCTTCAGAACAACTTTGGCAGATGAGCAGCAGTTCTGATTTTCCACATTGTCTTGATTTTGTAGACTGATATATACGTTCAAGACTTTGCATGAGGACATGGAAACACATTCCATGGAGTGTTAAACCTGTTCACAAAGAACAGGTTTTGTTTACAAAGAACAGAAGACTTAACTTAGTCAATAAATATCCAACAGAAATGGACAGTTTAGACATATTCTGTCAAACCTGTCCAATAGATATGGACAACTTTGACATACTGCCAAGTTACAACTAATGTAACAGTGTAAAACAGACTTGGGCTGATTTTGCAAATCACTTATCAGGTTTGTAGGTCACAAAAGGTTTCCCTAGTATGTTGCTCTAAGCTGTAGAGGGGGGGGGGGGTTGAATAAAGCTATTTAAAAATTCAACACATTTTCTCAATATTTGTATGTATTATCAACAAGTGTTAATTACAAAAAAGCTTGAACTGCGGAAAAGTTCAAGCTGAGATGACAGATACTACATATGTTCTACTAATCTAAGACACACTCAGACCAGTTACAATGAATACACTCACAAAGATGGACTCATTGTTTACAAGACAGACAGACAACTTGAACTAGAACAGCTTGGACACACTTAACTGTTTTATTCAAGCAGACTTTGCGTGCATGAAAACACACTTCTTTGTACGTTCTGAATATCACACTCTTAGTTTTCTCTCATTCCTTAGAAGCTTCCTTTTATACTCTTACAACGAATCCCAGTGAAACTTCCTCATTGGATGTAGAGATAGTGGAGTGTCTTTCCAAAAAGACAAAATTACTTTTCTTCATGTTCTGACAAAGCAGTATTTATCTCTACATTGCAAATTCTTTGTCTTTTCCTTTTTGTCTCTGTAGCAGAAGGCTTTAACCAAAAGAGGAATGTCAACTTTAGACCTTTTATCTTCTTGTATAACCATTTTGATATAAGAAATGGTCTGTCACCCATTTCAAATATCCACTTTGTCTTCATGTAACAGAACAGCATGGGCAGTCTTAGCAGCTTCTGTTATTCCACTTTGTCTTCGACTCTGTAAACTGATCTTTTGGTCCAAGACAATACATGAGGACATGGAAACATATTTCATAAAGTGTTTATCCTGTTCACGAAGAATAGGTTCTATTCACAAAGAACAGAACACTTAGAATTTGTCCAAACTGCTCAACAGGCATGAGCAGCGTAGACAGTTTATGTCCAGCTTGTTCAACAGAATAGAAAAGCTTGGACAATCTGCCTTAGTTGCAACAAATGCAACAGGGTAAGCAGCTTTGATTAATATTACAAATCACTTATCAGGTTTCAATAAGACATTAACAAGCATTAAATTATACCTTCAAGTGCATCAAACAGGTTTGATTAATAATCTCCCCCTAAGATGTATAACAGGTTTGACTGAGGCCTTTTTGTACCTAACAATCTCCCCCTATTTGCAATAATCAGTCTAAGCTGATTCTATTAATGACTACTATATATTTTTACATTACATATTGCTGAAATGAAATTACAACATTGAAGTAAGGTAAAAGATTAGTTTATATATACACTGATATTGAATACAAAGATCACATGTTTTAACATAAGTACAACTGATGTACTAAAGTAAATTACAACTAATGTAAAAAGATATATTACAACTGATATAATAAAGTACAACTTATGTACAAGGAAAATTTCAATAAATTTGGATTGTTGATGGTGGGAGCAAATAATGGTAAGCCTGTCCAACTTATGGACAGTTTCCATTCTTCATCTACTCAGCAGTAGATGAACCTTCAAGCTGTGGCCTTCCTTCAAACATCTGTTCAAAGTGCTCCATGGTCTCATCAATCTCTTCTATTTCATGTCTAAGAAACATGAAATCAGGGTGTTGAAGTTCTCCTCTCTCATAGAAACCTTTGAGCTGTTCCCAGATAGCTGCTCTCCATTTTCAAGATTTACTAGAAGTATCAGAGAGTCTAAAGGCTATAATTTGTTTGAGACCAACCTTATGCAGATCAGATGCCCTTTGGAAACACATTTTCTCTGTCAAGGGGTCCACAAAGAATACCTCTAGCTCAGGTTCTTCTATGAGTTTGTCCTCTTCAGGTTTAACTCCTCTTGGTAGACTGTGATCTACCCCTTTGATCTCAACAGCAACAATGCCATTATTAGGAGTTCTTCATGCTCTGTATCCCTCCTCTTTCTCCTGGGATTAATATTTGGTTCCACCACTAAGGTACCCTTAATTTATTCTTCAGATATCAGGCCCAGGTTTTTAACTCTCTCCATCAGCGTTTTGACATATGCCCTGATAGTCTTAGCAGTTTTAGATGTTGAGTGACTCAGGGCAACTACCAATTCAACCCATTCTCTGTACCCCATGCAAGCAACATCAGTGTATTCATAAGCTTCCAATTCTGGACCCTTAACACCTAGCCTAGCTATCTGAATCTTACACTGCTTGCCTTTCTTTGAAATGGGGACAACTTTGACAATTGTTTCCTTGACTTGGTCTTTAAGGCAGATATGTTTTCTCCCCCTTTGAAGGAGATGACATAGAGCCTTCAACAACAGGTCTGCCTGAAGGAACGAATCTAGCAGGCTGTGTAGCTGCAGTTTTGGCAGCAGGCTTGGAACCAACAAGGCTATGCACTAAGAAGGCCAAGTTATCCTTAACCTCTACAAGCTGGGTAATATAGTTTTAAAGAGAAGAGGAATGAGAAGTGGCAAGGGATGACAGCTGGGAGATAGCTTCCCTGTCAGATGCTGTGAACACCAAACTTTGAAGCTGTGCAAGATTCAGTTCAAGAGAATCTTGCATATCATCAAATTTTGAGGACACAGAATTGGACAGAGAGACCACTAAGGTATTCAGGCTGGCCAAAGTGGAAGGGAGAGTGTTTGAGAAAGTTTCAACAAGAGCTGACAGTTGTTGGGAAACAACTGTCAGTGTGGACACGAAGTCCTGCTGGTTCGAAAGAATTGTGGAGAGGGAGGAGGACAGTTGTTGCAGCTGTGCAGTGAGTGCAAGCAGCTGAGAAGAATGACCAGCTTGGGAAACAGGGGTTGGGAAAGAAGTCCTGAATGAATCAAGGAACCCCTGAAGTTGGGCAGACACAGAGTCTGAAATGATTTAAGGGAGGGAATCATAGAGTTTTCCAAAGAGCCAACTTTGTTGGTCAGCACAGACAGCTGATCCTTCAAAGATAGATCTTTGGGGGATGGAGATGTATGGGTTAACTATTTGGATTGGGTGGATGGTGAGGAATGAATGGTGAGGGTGATGATTGAGGAGTATGTGGATCAGTAGGTGACGGTAGGGAGACTTTGGATAGTAGTTCCATAGCCTGGGCATAAGTTAAATGGCCCAGCTTGGAAGGGTCAAGGAGACCTTCAGCAGTGGCTATATCTGCATCATGAGGAGAAGGGTTAGGAAAGAGTGGTCTTTCAGATGATACTGGTAATGTAGTACCTTCATCAAGACCTGGGGTGGTTCCCTCAGTAGTACCTTGGTGTTTAGGCACCTCCTCATGGGGAAAGGGTATGTGCATTTCAACATCATCAGTGGTGAAAATTGACGATGGAATGTGCACTTGGGGAGTAGCCTCACCAGAGAGATGTTCTATACCCTGAGGTTCATCAGCTTGGGTTGTTGGTCCTTCAACAACTGTTGGATGTGGAACAGCTGCATCACCAGGAACGGAAGTTTGAGGCTGATCTGCTGGATGGTCTGTTCCAGCAGCTTGGGCACCTCGTGCAGACTCAGATTGTGTATGAGGAGTATGAGGGGGTGACTGTGTGGACTCAGTGTGGAGTGGAGAGGGCTCTTGTCTTTCAATGTCTCAGCTTGTTGAGAGGCTTGGACAATTGATGTGGTGATCTCCATTTGTGTAACTGGTTCCTGTTGGGAGGAACCAGAGGGCCTAGGCTGACTCAGGGTGGACTCTTGTTGGAGTGAAGCCTGCTCCAAGTTTGCTGCACTTACTCCCAAAATAGGAGAAGCTATAGTAGCAGGGGTTGCTTCTTTATCAATTGACTCCTGTTGGGAGGGGTCAGAGGGGCTAGTTTGGGATGATGGTTCTTTTTTTCTAATGATTTGCGTCTATTGTAGGATTTGAGGGATGAGGTGGAGGATGGATGTTGTGGGGAAGTGATGAGGGGTTCTGTTTGAACTGGAGGTGAGACTGGGTCAAGAACAGGAGGGTCAACCTGTTCCATGGTCTCATGTGCCACAGACGCACTAGCCACAAAGGCTTCATGTTCAACTGATGAACCAGGGTGAGTAGTCTGCTCCCCCTCAGCCACTAAGGCTGATGGGACAGACTTAGCTGTTCTAGCCTTCTTGCAGACAGGGTCAGCTTCACGAAATTGCAAGGCCCTTTTAATCATTTTGGGCCTTGATTTGGATTTTCAGCAATTGGATCCACCATCTGAGTAAAGGGTCCTTCCACCAAACCAAGTAACCTCCTCATTGGCGTGGACAGAGGAGGCTCATTGTTGAGTACTAGAGTGTAAAATACATTATTCCCAATAACAGGGAATGCAACAGTAGTTAACAGGGGTTGAGAGTTGCACAGATGCTCACCACAGACATGTTTGAAGATGAGGTTCAAAAACCTCGGGTATCTTATATCAGCAGGGCGATGTTCTTGCTGCACCAAGTTCCTCAAATTCACAAAAACCCACATTGCCATGTTCAGAGTAGTCCCATCCACAAGCTGTAGGACTATAGGAATCTCATCCCTGCTAAGCTGGTCAAATGAGCCAACTTTGCAGCTTAAGGACATCACCACTGATGCGAAGAGAAAACTATATGTTAGAGATAAGTCCTTTCTAAACAAGGTAGCACCCACTTTTGGTTCTGCTACACCACAGAAGCATAGCAGGTTCCCATTTGTTCATCCTCAGGCTGTGCTTTGTCATATTTGTCAGCAATAGGAAGATGAAGAACTTCCCTGAGAAGAGCAGTAGTGATTTCAATGGTTTGAGTGCCATTGAGAATGGTTCCCCTGATGGTTTTGGATGAAGGGTCATACGAGCAGGTATACCAAAACTCATAAACCATCTACTGGTACATGACACCAGGAGAGGCAGTCATTGCGTAGTGCAGAGGATGGGCTTGAAGAAAATCCACCATAGGTTCATAACCTTTTCCCACATTTTTTTGGGAATGGTCAGGTTGGCAATGTAGTTGGTGGGTTTGCTTGTGAGCATTGTGGTGACAGAGGGATATTGAACATCATCACCAACAAACACAGGTAAATGAGGGTTGTTTTGGTGAGCCATTTGGTGCGGTGATGAACAATACTTGACACTTAGTCAATTTAGGGTTTAGCAGACAGTTATGAAATAGTGGTTTAGGTATTTATAGGATTTGAATGTGAGTAAGTAGGAGAGAGAAAGATTTGGGCGGTTGATTTGAAATGTTCTTTAACGGAAAACGGAATGGTTTGCCATGTCAGAACGGTTGTCAGACCACTTGACCTTTTTAACTACTAACACACGCTAACAAACATTATCCACAGATAATTAAGTTAAATAAATACATAATTAAGTTAAAAAAATACGTAATTTAAGTAACTTAAATGTGAAGAAAGGTAATTAAAACTGATGATCTAAGCTATTGTCCACACCTGTGATGAACAGGTTTCATCACAAACTGATCATTCTTCAAGCTGTTCATGCAACCTGTGCAGCTATATGAGAACAGGTTTCATGATGAAGGTTGTTCAATAGTTGAACAGGTTACAAGGCATTGACTTGTATGACAGATTAAGAGGGTGAGCAGGTTGGAAGTTTGTACAACAGAACAGGTTTGAGATTAAATCTGATTTTTTGACAAACTTGTTATTCGTCCAAGCTGTCCAAATTTTCAAAAACTGGCTAAGTGCAGGACATGTAAAACCTGTCTTGTCCACGTTGTTCTTGAAAATTTTTACAGATTTGACCAAGGAATTTTTAAATCATCAATGACACTTAGTCACTTTTATTTAACATGCCCAGCTTGCTTACAAGATAATTAAACCTGTTTTCATCAAGAGGTTTAGTGAAAATGTCTGCAAGCTATTAATCTGTGGAAATAAAACTTACCTCCACATTACCTTTTTGGATATGATCCCTGATAAAGTGACGTCTGACCTCACTATGCTTTGTTCTAGAGTGAAATACTGGATTGTTGGAGATAGCTATGGCACTTGTATTATAACACAGAATAGGAGTTTTCTTATATACAAGGCCATAGTCCTCAAGCTGAACCTGCATCCATAGAATCTGCCCACAACAGCTTCCAGCAGCAATGTACTCAGCTTCAGTAGTAGAATTAGAAACTGAATTCTGCTTCTTGGTACACCAACTGATCAACTTACCACCAAAGAGTTGACATCCACCTATTATGCATTTCTTGTCTAGTCTGCAGCCTACAAAATCAGAATCTGAATAACATATTAGTTCAAGGCTGGAGTCTTTGAGATACCAAAGACCCAAATTTGGTGTACCCTTTAGATATCTGAAGATTCTTTTTACAGCAGCTAGATGTGATTCCTTAGGATCAGCTTGAAACCTAGCACATAAACAGGTAGCAAACATAATATCTGATCTACTAGCAGTTAAGTATAGCAAGCTCCCAATCATGCCTCTGTAAGCTATTACCGAAACAGCTTTGCCACATGCATCAACATCCAATTTTACGTTGGTTTCCATTAGGGTTTTGATGGGAGAACTTTGATCAAATTTAAACTTTTTCAGAAGATCTAAGGTATACTTTCTTTGATTAATGAAAATTCCGTTTGAGGTTTGTTTAACCTGTAATCCTAGAAAGAAAGTAAGTTCACCCATCATGCTCATTTCATATTTGGATTTCATTAGCAATGAAAAGTTCTTGCATAATTGTTCATTAGTAAAACCAAATATTATGTCATCCACATATATTTGAACAAGCATAATATCATATTTCACCTACTTTATGAACAATGTGGTATCCACTTTACCTCTGGAATAACCATTGCTCATAAGGAAATCAGTAAGAGTGTCATACCAGGCTCTAGGGGCTTGTTTTAGACCATAGAGAGCTTTGTCCAACTTATAGACAAAACTTGGATGTTGTTCATTTTCAAAACGTGGAGGCTGCTTGACATATACTCTTCCTGCAGCTTACCATTCAAAAATGCACTCTTGACATCCATTTGAAATACCTTCATGCTCTTGTGGGCAGCATAGGCTAGAAACAAACAAATTGCTTCTAACATGGCCACTGGAGCAAATGTTTTATCATAGTCTATGCCTTCTTCTTGCATATAGCCTTGAGCAACCCGTCTTGCCTTATTTCTAATGACATGACCTTTCTCATCCATTTTGTTTCTGAAAACTCATTTGGTGCCAATTATAGTTTTACCTTTAGGAACAGGGACCAGTTTCCATACTTTGTTTCTCTCAAATTGATTGAGTTCCTCTTGCATGGCAGTGATCCTATTGGCATATTTCAGTGCATCATCCACTTTCTTTGGCTCCATTTGGGACACAAAGCTAGAAAACATATAAAAGTTTCTTAAGTTGTCCCATCTTATTTCTACCCCTTTATTAATGTCACCAATTATTTGATCATTGGGGTGACAACTTGTCCACTTAGGATCATGTTTCAATGAGGATTCCCCTGTATCATTTTCATTTTCATCTGGTCTTGCAGAACAACTTTCAAGATTTTCCGACACACTTTTATCTTGAGCTTGTTCACCAATTGAACATGAATCTCTATTGTTGAACACATCAACAGAGGATTCAGAGAAATCAACATTGATTGGCTCTGAACATGGTGCATTAACTATGTCAGTACACTTATTCACACAAGGTGTATCAACATAATCATCATCATGTCCGTTTTGGTTAACAGGTTCCTGTTTGGCACAAAAAGGCCTCAGTCAAACCTGTTCTACATCTTAGGGGGAGACTTTTAATCAAACCTGTTTGATGCACTTAAAGGTATAATTTAAGGCCTGTAAATGCCTTATTGAAACCTGAAAAGTGATTTGCAATATAAGTCAAAGCTGTTTACCCTGTTGCATTTGTTGCAACTAAGGCAGATTGCCCAAGCTGTTTATTCTGTTGAACAGGCTGGATATAAACTGTCTACGCTGCTCTATCCTGTTGAGCAGCTTGGACAAATACTAAGTGTTCTGTTCTTTGTGAATAGAACCTATTCTTTGTGAACAGGCTAAACACTTTATGGAATATGTTTTCAAGTCCTCATGTATTGTTTTGGACTAGAAGATCAGTTTACAAAGTCGATGACAAAGTGGAAAACAGATGCTGCAAAAGCTGCCTACGCTGTTCTGTTACATGAAGACAAAGTGGATATTTGAAATGGGTGACAGACCATTTCTTATATCAAAATGGCCTTAACAGAAGAAGAAAGGTTCAAAGTTGACATTCCTCTTTTGGTTAAAGCCTTCTTCAACAGAGACAAAAAGGAAAAGACAAAGATTCCGCCATGTAGAGACAAGTCTGCTTTATCAGAATGTGCTAAAATTTGTTATGTCTTTTTGGAAAGACATCCCACTATCTCCTTGTCCAATGAGGAAGCTTCACTGAGATTCTCAGTGAGAGTATAAAAAGAAGCTTCTAAGGAATGTGAGATAACCAAGAGCGAGAAATTCAGATCGTGCTTAGAAGTGTGTTTTCCATGCATGCAAGTCTGCTTGAATAAAATAGTAATGTGTGTCCGAACTGTTCTTATTCAAGCTGTCCATCTATGTCTTGTAAACAGTGAGTTCATCTTAGTGAGTGTATTCATGTATCTAGTCTGAGTGTGTCCTAGACTAGTTAAACATCTGTTGTATCTGTCATTTCAGCTTGAATCATTTCGCAGTTCAAGCTTGTTTGTAATTAACACTTGTTGATAATATACACAAACATTGAGAAAAGAGTGTTGAGTTTTAATTTGCTGTATTCACCCCCCTCTACAACTTAGAACAATACACTAGGGAAACCTTTTGGGACCTACAACTGGTATCAGAGCAGATAGAGTGTGTGTTAACTCTAGATCTCTCATTCTTCCTATTTTCCCATGGACAACAGTGCTGCTAGTTCCTCCTCCTACTATGATAATGGTTTAATGGCCAAACCCCCCAAGTTCAATCATCAGAACTTCTCTGGTTGGAAGTGCAGAATGATGCTCTACTTAGAGAATCTGGATGTACAACTGCCAGAGATAGTAATGGAAGGTCCCTATGTGCCAACCTCTGTTACTACTATCACTCCTGCTGCTGAAGGAGTTGCCCCTGAGATAAGAACCTTTGAAAAGGAAAAAGCTCAATGGTCTGATAAAGATAAAAGGCTCGTTTCTCTTGATGCAAAGGCCAGGAACAACCTGGTTATTTCTCTTCCTGATGATGTGTTCAAACAGGTTGAGAGAATGAAGACTTCAAAGGAGATGTGGGATACTTTGTGTAGCTGTAGGTCCCAAAAGGTTTTCCTGGTGTAATGTTCTAAGCTGCAGAGTGGGTTAATATAGCAAATTAAAACTCAACACTCTTTTCTCAATGTTTGTGTATATTATCAACAAGTGTTAATTACAAACAAGCTTGAACTGCGGAATGGTTCAAACTGAGATGACATATACAACAGATGTTTAACTGAACAAAGACACACTCAGACTAGATACAATGAATACACTCACTAAGATGAACTCACTGTTTACAAGACACAGATGGACAGCTTAAATAAGAACAACTTGGACACACGTTGCTGTTTTATTCAAGCAGACTTGCATGCATGGAAAACACACTTCTAAGCACGATCTGAATTTTGCACTCTTAGTTATCTTACATTCCTTAGAAGCTTCCTTCTATACTCTCACTGAGAATCTCAGTGAAGCTTCCTCATTGGACACTGAGATATTGAGATGTCTTTCCAAAAAGACAAAACAACTTTTCTGCATATTCTGATAAAGTAGACTTGTCTCTACATGGCAGAATCTTTGTCTTTTCCTTTTTGTCTCTGTTGCAGAAGACTTTAACCAAAAGAGGAATGTCAAATTTGAACCTTTCATATTCTGTTAAAGCCATTTTGATATAAGAAATGGTCTGTCACCCATTTCAAATATCCATTTTGTCTTCATGTAACCGAACAGCGTAGGCAGCTTTTGCAACTTCTGTTTTCCACTTTGTCTTCAACTTTGTAAACTGATCTTGTAGTCCAAAACAATACATGAGGACTTGGAAACATTCCATAAAGTGTTTAGCCTGTTCACAAAGAACAGGTTCTGTTCACAAAGAACAGGTTCTGTTCACAAAGAACAGAACACTTAGAATTTGTCGAAGCTGCTCAACAGAATAGAGCAGCGTAGACAGTTTATGTCCAGCCTGTTCAACAGAATGAACAGCTTGCGCAATCTGCCTTAGTTGCAACAAATGCAACAGGGTAAACAGCTTTGACTTATATTTCAAATCACTTTTCAAGTTTCAATAAGGCATTAATAGGCCTTAAATTATACCTTTAAGTGCATCAAACAGGTTTGATTAAAAAATCTCCTCCTAGGATGTAAAACAGGTTTGACCGAGGCCTTTTTGTGCCTAACAATCTCCCCCTATTTGCAATAATCAGTCTAAGGTGATTTAATCAATAATCACTAAATATTTTTACAATACACTTTGCTAAAATAAAATAACAACATTTAAGTAAAGTAAAGGATCAGTTTATATACACTGATTTTGATTACAAAACAACATATGTTCTTACAAGAGTACAACTAATGTACTAATGTAGATTACAGCTGATGTACAAGAAAGATTACAACTAATGTAATAGAGTACAACTTATGTACATAAGGAAATTCAACATGTTGGACTGTTGATGGTGGGAGCAAGTAACGGCAAGCCTGTCAAACTGATGGACAGCTTCCATTCTTCATCTACTCAAATAGTAGATGGACCTCCAAGCTGTGGGGCTTCTTCTTCGAACATTTGCTCGAGCTCCTCCCTAGTTTCTTCAATTTCCTCCATTTCAACCATTTCAATCCTTTGATCTCAATGACTACATCACCTTGATCAATCATTACTAGGAGTTCTTCTAGCTTAGTATCCTTTCCCCTCCTCCTGCCTTTATCTTGGGTTCAACCACTGAGGTACCCTTGATTTGTTCTTCTGGAATCAGACCAAGATTCTTCACTCTCTCCATTAATGTTTTGACATATGCCCTGATAGTCTTAGCAGAGGGCAACTGCCAATTCTACCCATTCTCTGAATCCCATTTGAGCAACATCAGTGTTTTCATATGCTTCGAGTTCTAGACCTTCAGCACCCATTCTGGTTATCTGTAAGTTTCCACTGTTTGCCTTTCTTTGAAATGGGAACAGCTTTGACAATTGTTTCCTTGGCAAGTCTTCTGTTTGCAACATCAAAGAACTTCAATCTTGGTAGGTTGTCAAAGTGAATCTGGGCTCTTGCAAAGGAGGATGCTGGCTTAGGCTTGGTCACAGAGACCTAAGCACCCTGTTCCTTCTCTCCTTCCTTCTCAACCATTGACTCTTTAGCATCATCTGACAGTTTCCTTTGGACATCTAAGGAAGGAATTTTAATTTTTCTTGCCTCCTTGTATGCAAAGGCTTTTGCAGCTTTAGCAGAGGCTTCATCTTTCTTTAGCTTTTCAAAGGCTCGAAGCTGCTCTTCTTTGAATTCATAACAGGTCTCCATAAAGACACCCATTTCTTTGGCTTTAGCCTTGTCAAACTTCAGTTGAGCAGCTTTGAGGTAGTCAGGGTCTACTGAGGCTTTCTTCTTCCCTTTAGCTGTTGTGGTTGGAACAGCTTCAGGTTCCTCTTCCTCTTCTTCTTCTGTTTGCTCCAGTATTAGATGTCTCCTTCTGCTTGTCCTATCCCCAGGAATGGATTCCTCCCCCTTAGATGGTGCAGGGTTTGGAGATCCAGCCTGAGTAGGCTGAGCAGCTTCAGTTGATTGGGAGACATCTATAGTAGGACCTGTTTGTGAAGCACTTGCTGCTTGACCTATAGAAGCTGATTTCTCCTGAAAAGGAGATGAATATTTCTCCCCCTAAGACTTGGTCTTTGAGGCAGATATCTTCTCCCTCTTTGAAGGAGATGGCACATAGCCTTAAACATTGGGTCTGCCTGGAGAAACGAATTTAGCAGGCTGAGTAGCAGTTTTGGCAGCAGGTTTGGGGCCAACCAGGCTATGCACTAAGAAAGCCAAGTTGTCCTTCACCTCTGCAAGTTGGGCAAGACAGGTTTGAAGAGAGGTAGATTGGGAAGCAACAAGAGAGGACAGCTGAGAGATGGTTACTCTGTCAGAAGCTGTGAACAACAAACTTTGAAGCTATGCAAGATGTAATTCAAGAGAATCTTGCATATCATCAAGGTTTGATGACACAGAATGTGACAGAGAGACTACTAAAGTATTCAAGCTGGCCAATGTAGAAGGAAGAGTAGTTGTTCAAGTGTTTAGGAGAGTTGATAGCTGTTGGGAGACAGCTGCCAGAGAGGACACATAGTCCTGTTGAGTAGAAAGGATGGTGGAGAGGGTAGTGGAGAGTGTTTGCAGCTGTGCAGTGAGTGCAAGCAGCTGTGAGGATTGATCATCTTGAGGAGGAGGGGTTAGAAAGGAAGTATTGAACGAATCAAAAAATCCTTTAAGCTGTGCAGACGCAGAGTCTGATATGATGGAAGGTAGGGAGGTCATGGATTTTTCCAAAGAACCAACTTTGTTGGTCAGCAAAGATAGCTGATCCTTCAA
The DNA here is from genome assembly GCA_020465985.1 of Centrapalus pauciflorus. Taxonomy (NCBI): domain Eukaryota; kingdom Viridiplantae; phylum Streptophyta; class Magnoliopsida; order Asterales; family Asteraceae; genus Centrapalus; species Centrapalus pauciflorus. The sequence goes on from JAANYP010009673.1 coordinate 97,661, forward strand.
AGGAAGATCTTTGGGGGATGAAGGAGTATGTGTAGATTGTTTGGATTAGGTTAATGGTGAAGAATGAGAATGGGATGAGGATGAGACAGGTGTTTGTAGATTTGTGGGGGAAGGTAAGGATACTTTAGAAAGAAGTTCCATAGCCTGGGCATATGTGAGATGGCCCAGCTTGGAAGGGTCAATAAATCCTACAGCAGTGGCTATTTCTACATCATTAGGAGAGGTGGTAGGAGTTGGTGGCCTTTCAGATGCTGCTTGTGTTGCAACACCTTCATTAAGACCTGGGGTGGTTCCCTCAGCAGTACCTTGGTTAGTAGGTACCTCTTCATGGGGAGTGGGAATGTGCATTTCAACATCAGCAGTGGTGAAACCTGCTGATGGAGTTTGCAATTGAGGGGCAGCCTTACCAGAGAGATGGTCCATTCCCTGTGGTTCATCAGCTTAGGGAGATGGTTCTTGAACAGCTGTTGGGTGTACAACAGCTGCATCACCAGGAGCAGAAGTTTGAGGCTAATCTGCTGGACGGTCTGTTCCAGCAGTTTTAGCACCTCATGCAGACTCAGATGGTGTAGGAGCAGTATGAAGTGGAGACTGTGTGGACTCAATGTGGAGTGGAGTGGACGCCTATCTTTCAATAACCTCAGCCTGTTGGGAGGCTGGGATAGTTGATGTGGTAGTCTCCTTGTGTACAACTGGTTCCTGCTGGGAGGAACCAGAGGGTCTAGGCTAACTCTGGGTGGACTCAGGTTGGAGTGAAGCCTGCTCCAAAGGTGCTGAACCTTCTCCCAAAATAGGAGAGGCAGCCTGGGTTGCTTCTTTTTCAAATGAATCCTGTTGAGAGGGGTCAGAGGGGATGGTTTGGGATGATGGTTTCTTCCTAGCTAAAGATTTTCTCCTTGAGTATTGTGACATTGTGGGGGATTGAGGAGAAGTAGAGGGAGTTGTGTTTGGACTGGTGGTGAGACTGGGTCAGAAACAGGGGGGTTAACCTGTTCCATGGTCTCAGGTGCCACAGAGGCACCAACCATGAAGGCTTTAGGTTCAACAGATGAACCAGGGTGAAACGTCTGCTCCCCCTCAGCCACTGAGGTTGATGGGGCAGACTCGGACTTAACTGTTTCAGCCTTCTTGAGGACAGGCTCAACTTCAGTCGATTCCAGGCCCCTTTTTGATCACCTTAGGCCTGAATTTGGATTTTCCTTTGGGAGCATCCACTGGATCCACCCTCATAGCAGAGGGTCCTTCCACCAAACCAAGTAACCTCCTCATTGGTGTAGAGAGAGGAGGTTCATTGGGAAGAACGGGAGTGTAGAAAACTCTATTCCCAATTATAGGGAATGCAGCAGTAAGTAACAGGGGCTGAGAGTTGTAGAGTTGCTCACCACAAACTTGTCTAATATGAGGCTCAGAAACCTTGGATATCTAACAGCATCTGGGCGAGTTTCCTACTGCACCAAGTTCCTAAAATTCATAAAAATCCAACGAGCCATGTTCAGTGTAGTCTCATCCACAAGCTGTAGGACTATGGGGATTTCATCTCTGCTAAGCTGGTCAAATGAACCAACCTTGCTGCTAAAACACATCACCACTGAGGCAAACAAGAAGCTGTAGGTAGGTGATAAATCCTTTCTGAACAGAGTGGCTCCAACTTAGGGTTCTGCTACACCACAGAAGCGTAGAAAATTGCCCATTTGATCATTCTCAGGCTGTGGCTTGTCATATGTTTCAGCAACAGGAAGATGAAGAACTTACCTGAGAAGATCAGTGGTTATCTCAAGGGTCTGAGTCCCATTGAGGATGGTTCCCCTGATGGTTTTCGTTGATGGATCATAGGTACAGGTATACCAAAACTCATACACCATCTCCTGGTACAGGACACCAGGAGAGGCAGTCATAGCATAGTATAGGGGATGAACTTTCAGAAACTCCATCATGTTTTCATAACCTTTACCCACGTAGTTTTTGGGAATGGTTAGGTTGGCAATATAGTTAGTGGGTTTCAAAGTGAGCATCGTGGTGACTGAGGGATGTTTTTCAACATCCTTACCGACGCACACTGGAGGCAAAGGGTTGTTTTGGTTAGCCATTTGAGAGTAGTGGAATGAAGAGTACTGGACACTTAGTCGATTTAGGGTTCTTTAGATAGTTATGGAAGCAGTAGAGGAAGAAGAAGATGAAATAGTAGAGGAGGTATTTATATGATTCGAATGTGAGTGGGTAGGAGAGAGAAAGGTTTGGGCGGTTGATTTGAAATGTTCTTTAACGGAAAACGGAACGGTTTGCCATGTCAGAACAGTTGTCAGACCACTTGAACCTTTTTAGTCACTAACACACGTTAACACACATTATCTACGGGTAATTAAGTTAAATAAATACAGAAATTAAGTAACTTAATTATGAAGAAAGGTAATTAAAACTGATGTTTTAAGCTATTGTGCAAACCTGTGATGAGCAGGTTTCATCACAAGCTGTTCATTCAACCTGTGCAGCTATATAAAAACAGGTTCTGTTCAATAGCTGATCAGGTTACAAGACAATGTCTTGTATGACAGATTGAGAGAGTGAGCAGGTTGGAGGTTTGTTCAACAGAACAGGTTTGAAGTTAAAACTTATTTTGTCAAACCTGTTATACGTCCAAGCTGTCCAAGTTTTCAGAAATTGTCTAAGTGTAGAACATGCAGAGCCTATGATGTCTAAGCTGTTCTAAGAAACTTGAGCAGTTTGAGACATATGATATCTTAGACCATTAATGACACTTAGTCACTTTTATTTAACATGCCCAGCTTGCTTACAAGGTAATTAAACTTGTTTCATCAAGAGGCTTGGTGAAAATGTCTGCAAGCTGTTCATCTGTGGAATTAAAACTTACCTCCACATTACCTTTCTGGATGTGATTTCTGATAAAGTGGTGTCTGAGTTCTATATGATTTGTTCTGGAATGAAACACTGGATTGTTGGATATAGTTATGGCACTTGTATTATCACACAGAATAGGAGTCTTCCTATATACAAGCCCATAGTCTTCAAGCTGATGGTGCATCCATAGAATCTGCACACAGCAGCTTCCAGCAGCAATATACTCAGCTTCAGCAGTAGAAGTAGTTTCTGAAATCTGCTTCTTGCTACACCAACTGATCAACCTACCACCAAGGAGTTGACATCCACCTGTTATGCTTAACCTGTCTAACCTGCAGCCTGCAAAGTCAGAATCTGAGTAACCTGTTAGTTCAAGACTTGAGTCTTTGGGATACCAAAGACCCAAACCTGGTGTACCCTTAAGGTATCTGAAGATTATTTTTACAGCAACTAGATGTGATTCCTTAGGATCAGCTTGAAACCTAGCACATAAACAGGTACCAAACATAATGTCTTGTCTACTAGAAGTTAAGTACAACAGGCTCCTAATCATGTCTCTGTAAGCTGTTACAGAAACTGCTTTGCCACTGGCATCAGCATCCAAATTTACATTGGTTGCCATTGGGGCTTTGATAGGAGAACTTTGATCAAATTTAAACTTTTTCAAAAGATCAAAAGTGTACTTTCTTTGATTAATAAAAATTCCATTAGAGGTTTGTTTAACCTGTAATCCTAGAAAGAAACTAAGTTCACCCATCATACTCATTTCATATTTAGATTTCATGAGTAGTGAAAAATTCTTTCATAGTTGCTCATTAGTAGAACCAAATATTATGTCATCCACATAGATTTGAACAAGCATAATATCAGACTTCACCTTCTTTATAAAAAATGTGGTATCCACTTTACCTCTGGAATAACCATTGCTAATAAGGAAATCAGTTAGAGTGTGATATCAGGCTCTAGGTGCTTGTTTTAGACCATAGAGGGCTTTGTCCAACTTATAGACAAAACCTGGATGATGTTCATTTTCAAAACCTGGAGGTTGCTTGACATATACTTCATCTTGCAGCTTGCCATTCAAAAATGCACTCTTCACATCCATTTGAAATACCTTCATGCTCTTGAGGACAGCATAGGCTAGAAACAAACGAATTGCTTCTAACCTGGCCACTGGAGCAAATGTTTCATCATAATCAATGCCTTCTTCCTGTCTGTAGCCTTGAGAAACTAGTCTTGCCTTATTTCTAATCACATGACCTTGCTCATCCATTTTGTTCCTGAAAACCCATTTAGTGCCAATTATTGTTTGACCTTTAGGAGCAGGGACCAACTTTCATACTTTGTTTCTCTCAAACTGATTGAGCTCTTCTTGCATGGCAGTGATCCAATTGGCATCTTTTAGTGCTTCATCCACTTTCTTAGGTTCCATTAGGGACACAAAGCTAGAAAACATACAAAAGTTTCCTAAGCTGTCCCATCTTGTTTGTACCCCTTTGTTAATGTCACCAATTATTTGATTATTGGGGTGACACCTAATCCACTTAGGAACATGCCTCAATGAAGATTACCCTGCATCAATTTCATCTCCAACAGAACCTGTTGAACAACTTTCAAGATTTTAGACACACTGTTATCTTGAGCCTTTTCACTTGTTGAACATGAATCTCCATTGTAGAACACATTAGCAGACGATCCAGGGAAATCAGCATCGAGAGGTTCAGGGCATGGTGTATTAACTATGTCAGTACACTTATTCACACAGGGTGTATTAACATAGTGATTATCATGTCCATTGTGGTTAACAGGTTCCACTCTGGGTGTAGTGGAAGCTTTTGTGTCCTTTTCTTCATTGACGGAATTCATGAGATCATCAAAGCTGAACTCTCCTGAAACTGATTCAGGAACAACTTTTGTGGAAGCACTCCTGGACTCCTCAAAGATGACATTGATAGATTCATCTATCAACTTTTTTTTTGTAGTTGTATACTCTGTAGTTTTTAGAGATAGCAGAATATCCAACAAACACACATTCATCAGCTTTGGGTTCAAACTTTGCCAGCTGGTCTCTCTGATTCAGAATGAAGCAGAGGCATCCAAACACATAAAAATAGCTAATATTTGGCCTTCTCCCTTTGATTAACTCATAGGGAGTTTTGTTGAACCTTTTCACAACCAAAGATCTGTTTTGGGTGAAGCAGGCAGTGTTAACAACTTCAGCCCAAAATGATGAAGGCAAACCTGATGCACACATCATGGTTCTGGTAGTTTCAATGAGAGTTTTGTTTCTCCTTTCAGCAACTCCATTTTGTTTTGGAGTTCTTACAGCTGAAAAGTTTTGTGAGATTCCTCTTTCTTCACAGAAGTCTTCAAGAGTACTGCATCTGAATTCAATACCATGATCACTTCTAAGCTGCTTAACTTGAGCAGAGTTCAACATCTCCATCTTTTGATAAACACAATAATTTCTCTAGCAGCCTCTCCTTTGCTCTTCAGAAAGATCACCCATGTAAACCTGGAGAACGCATCAACCATTACTAGAGTGTATCTTCTACCTCCTAGACTTGGGACACCGAATAGTCCAAACAAGCCCATGTGGATTAAGAAGAGAGGAGTATCAATAGAGAAATTATGCTTAGATTTAAAGATTGTTTTTCTCTGCTTGTCTGTCTCACAAGCTGTGTAGAGTTTATCCTTAACAAAGGTTATAGAAGGCAAACCTGTTACCAACTCTTTCTTACAGAGTTTGTTGATATTCTTGAAGTTCAGGTGTGATAGCCTTTTGTGCCATAACCAGTTCAGGTCTGCATTGCTTCTGGAGATAAACCAGGTTTCAGTTGTGGGATTAGCAGATTTCATGTCCACAACATATACACTTTTCTTCCTTTGTGCACACAACACAACTTTGCCTTGGGAATCCAATATGTAACCCAGGTGCTCATCAAAATTAACCTTGTAGCCAGCATCACACAGTTGACTTATGCTTACAAGATTGTGTTTCAGCCCAGACATATCGGCTACTCTTTTGAATATAGTAGCACCAGCTTGAAGGGTTCCATATCCTTCTGTGGATCCCTGAACATTGTCACCAAATGTGACTTTTGGCCCTTTTTCAGGCCTGAGATCACCCAACAGATCCTTGCAACCTGTCATGTGGCCTGAGCAGCCGCTGTCCAAGTACCAAACCTGGGATGGTTGTTTGACCTGCAGAGTGTGATGGGAAAATATTAGTTATTTTTAGGGGAACTCATCATAGGGATGAGTTCTCCTACTTCATCAACATTTGTTGACGGACCAGTAACATCAACACTAATATTTCCTATTTGGATTTTATCAGCTTGGATACTTTCCTCATTGACCATGTTACTTCCAACACTACGGGTTTTTGCAATGTTGGAACTAGCAGAGTCAACAGGCCTCATGTCCTCAGTTTCAGGACAGTCTTTGGACATATGTGTTTTCTTCCCACACTTATAACATTTTCTCTTTTTGGTCTTTTTGGAAGAAGTACTTCCAGAAACACATTCTGAATCATTTCTGCTGAGCTTCTCAGCAGGTTTAGCAAACTTATTACTGTTTTTTAGAAGAATCAACATTTTGAGTAGAAGGCACAATGTCAATAGCTTTACCTGTATCCTCTTTCCTCTTTTTAGGAGGACAGATATCAAATTTAGGAAGTTTGATTTGCCTTTGACCTTCCACTGGTTTGGGAAACTTATTCCCAAATTTCTCAGGTTGAGCAATGGCTTTGCCTTTGCCCTAACTGAGATGTGATGGATGTTATCTATCAACATAATCACTGCTTTTGGTTTTGAAAGACTTACCTTCATTTATAACCAATTATCCACTATGATTTAAAAACTTATTTAAAATCACAGCAGATTTACTTTCAACATGAGACTTACCCCTGTTGAAAGCAGGCTGCTTACCTTTTGAAAACTTTTTCTCAAAATGATCAGCATCAAAGAAATTAACAGTCTGAGGAGGAAGACTGTGAAGATCTTAATGAATTAGATGATGAGCAATTGATTGCAATGCTTGTCAGAAAATTTAATAAGAAGAGGTTTGGTGGAAAAATGTTGCAGAAGAAGTCAGGTGCTATAAAAAAGAAAGCATTTGACAAAACTAAGGCTGAGTGCTTTAAATGTGGCAAAACTGGCCATATAGCTGCTGACTGTGTGTCTTAAGCTGTTGGCCCATTATCCAAACCATACAAGACAAACAAGGACGATGACTACAGGGTTAAGTACCTAATGGCCATGGCCAAGCTGAGGAAGTTGGAAGACTCAGTGGCTTCCAACAAGCAAAAGGGACTTATGGCTGAGACATGTGACTGGGAGGAATCTGACTCATCATCAGATGAAGAAGATAACAACTATATGATGGCCAACACTAATGCCCCATCAACAAGTAACTTCAAACAAGACCTGGCTGAAGCTGAGGCTCTCAACTGCTTGGAGAACTGGAACCCAACAATGATCTATAAGGTACAAAATTTTATGGATTACAGTTCTGATGAAAAAGTTAAAATGTTTGAATATCTGCTTGTTGATCTAAAAGCTGCTATTGAGAAGCATAATATTTTATTGTTTGAAATCTCCAAGCTGAAAACTGATCTTAAAATAAAAACTAGTAAACTGGACAGCTTCCATAATTTGGAAACTGAACTTGATGAATTAAAATACATCAATTCCATTTTATTAGAAGAAAAGAGAGAGACCGGCACAAAACATGCCAAGCTTCAAAAGATTGTTGACTCTTGGTGCCAATCTGCACAAAAAGTTAATCATTGTATCAGTCAACAGATCCCTGCTCAAATCCAAGCCTATCTTGGAGGGGATCTTGACAAAGCAGCTTCAATTGTCGAGATAAATTTTCTGGAAAAAGGCTTATCCACTCTTGGTGAGCTTCCAAGTACCTTCATTCAGAAAGTAAATGGATAGCTAGTCTCAACAAATAGGTTTGTCAGGCCTCAAAACACTGACAGCTTGTGTGAAAAAGCTCTAAAAACTGATGATGGAATGTGTTCTCCATCAAATCAGTATGCTAAGTGCTCAGCTGGTTCACACAAGAAAAAGAAGAGAAAACAAGCTCAAGCTGCAGCTTTGGACACTAAACCTATTAACAAGACAGGCTTTGGGTCTAAAGCTGATGCTAAGAGACCTGTTAATTCCTTTTATGCTGATCATTTTGAGAAAAAGTTTTCAAAAGGTAAGTAGCCTGCTTTCAAAAGGGGTAAGTCTCATGTTGAAAGTAAATCTGCTGTGATTTCAAATAAGTTTTCAAATCATAGTGGATAATTGGTTATAAATGAAGGTAAGTCTTTCAAAACCAAAAGCAGTGATTATGTTGATAGACAACATCCATCACATCTCAGTAAGGGCAAAGGCAAAGCCATTGCTCAACCTGAGAAATTTGGGAATAAGTTTACCAAACCTGTGGAAGGTCAAAGGCCAATCAAACTTCCTATATTTGATATCTGTCCTCCTAAAAAGAGGAAAGAGGATATAGGTAAAGATGTTGCCATTGTGCCTTCTACTCAAAGTGTTGATTCTTCTAAAAACAGTAATAAGTTTGCTAAACCTGCTTAGAAGCTCAACAAAAATACTTCACAATGTGTTTCTAGAAGTACTTCTTCCAAAAAGAGAAAATGTTATAAATGTGGGAAGAAGACACATATGGCCAAAGTCTGTCCTGAAACTGAGGACATGAGGCCTGTAGACTTTGCTAGTTCCATCATTGCAAAAACCAGCAGTGTTGGAAGTAATATGGTCAATGAGGATAGTATCCAAGCTGATACAATCCAAATAAGAAATATTAGTGTTGATCTTACTGGTCCATCAACAAATGTTGATGAAGTAGGAGAACTCATCCCTATGATGAGTTCCCCTAAAAATAACTAATATTTTCCCATCACACTCTGCATGTCAAACAACCATCCCAGGTTTGGTACTTGGACAGCGGCTGCTCAGGCCACATGACAGGTTGCAAGGATCTGCTGAGTGATCTCAGGCCTGAAAAAGGGCCAAAAGTCACCTTTGGTGACAATATCCAAGGATCCACCAAAGGATATGGAACCCTTCAAGTTGGTGCTGCTGTATTCAAAAGAGTAGCCTATGTGTTTGGGCTGAAACACAATCTTGTAAGCATAAGTCAACTGTGTGATGCTGGCTACAATGTTAATTTTGATGAGCACCTGCGTTACATATTGGATTCCCAAGGCAAAGTTGTGCTGTGTGCATAAAGGAAGAAAGGTGTATATGTTGTGGACATGAAATCTACTGATCCCACAAGTTAAACCTGCTTTATCTCCAGAAGTAATGCAGACCTGAACTGGTTATGGCACAAAAGGCTATCACACCTGAACTTCAAGAATATCAACAAACTCTGTAAGAAAGAGTTGGTAACAGGTTTGCCTTCTATAACTTTGTTAAGGATAAACTCTACACTGCTCGTGAGAAAGGCAAGCAGAGAAAAACGTCTTTTAAATCTAAGCATAATTTCTCTATTGATACTCCTCTCTTCTTAATCCACATGGACTTGTTTGGACCAGTCAGTGTCCCTAGTCTAGGAGGTAGAAGATACACTCTAGTAATGGTTGATGAGTTCTCCAGGTTTACATGGGTGATCTTTCTGAAGAGCAAAGGAGAGGCTGCTAGAGAAATTATTGTGTTTATCAAAAAGATGGAGATGTTGATACTCCTCTCTTCATTGAGGCATGATCCTAAGTGGATCAGGTGTCACCCCAATGATCAAATAATTAGTGACATCAACAAAGGGGTACAAACAAGATGAGACATCTTAGGAAACTTTTGTATGTTTTCTAGCTTTGTGTTCCTAATGGAGCCTAAGAAAGTGGATGAAGCACTAAAAGATGCCAATTTGTTGGGAAATAATCTAAGTATGTCAAGCTGTTAGTTAGATTTCTCAAGCTGTTAGTAGTATTTCTGTGTAATTACAAAGTTCGAGCTGCCAGTTCAACAAACTCAAGTTGTTAGTACAATAGTTCAAGCTGCCAGAGTTAAAAGTTCAAGCTGCTTAACAGATTGATAACAGAAAGTGCTGAAATTCAGGAAGTGATATATATCTCAAGATTTGAAGACCTTCTAAGCATATCTACTACCAGAGAAATCAGAGTTCGTCAAGGAAATAAATCAGAAGGCTATATATATATAGATAGACTAGATCTTTCTATTGTGTAAGTGTACGTGCAAGTTCTGTAATTGTGGTGCTTCATTGTAATTGCTTTCTGATAAGTTTCTCAAGCCTCTAAGTTTGTAAAACCCTAAGAACAATTAGTGTTCTTCGTCTAATCAAAAAACAAATTAGAGGTGATTGTAATCAGAAATTTTGGCAATGTAAAGATTTTGATATTGGTTATATTTATCTATTATTTATTCTGAAAGTTTTCTTAAAACAGTTAAGTGTTATTCCGCAAACTTCTTAATTGGATTTTGATTCAAAACAAGGTTATTGGTTTACACTCTGATTTATTAAAACCAGTTAATCTTAGGTGATTTTGATTCTGTCAAGTGGTATCAGAGCCACAGGTTTTATTTTTTATTCTTTGTTTTCAAAGTGAGAAACTTTCTTTGTTTAAAAACTTATTTATCTGCAATGGAGTTTGAAAATAGCGGTAGTGGATCTGGGCAAGGACTCAAAGTGCCTATGCTCAAACCCACTGACTTCGAGATGTGGAAACTCATGATTTAACAGCACATGCAACTTATTGACTATGCCCTATGGGAAGCTGTTGAAAATCCTCCTGCAGTTGATCCTGAACTAGATGCTGAGGGCAAACCAAAAAGAACACCTCCAAAAACTGAGATTGAAAGAAAGGCTAGAATGAATGAAGTGAAAGCTCTTACTCTTTTACAAATAGCCATACCTAATGCTTATCAACATCAGTTTAAAAAGTTCTATATTGCTCATTCTCTTTGGATTGCTTTAGAGAAAAGATTTGTTGGCAATGCTAGCACCAAAAGGATCTCTTAAAACAGCAGTATGAAAACTTTTCTGGTGGCAAGAATGAAAACCTTACTCAAATTTTTGATGGGTTTAATAAGCTGATAGGTGAATTGGAGAGTGCTAAGGTCAACCTGGAATAAGATGAAGTGAACAGAAAATTCCTCAGATCTCTTGGTGAAGAATGGACAGTCTATGCTGCCCAATGGAGAACCAAAGACACTCTAGATGAAATAGAGTTGGATGACCTTTACAACAGCCTGAGAGTGTTTGAATCTGAAATTGAAAATAAAAAGAAATCCTTTTCATACAATCACAACACTGCTCTGCTGTCATCAGCATTAACTGATAAATCAAACTGTTGTGATGCTTTTTCAGGTGCTGATGGTAACTCTTCTGAAGTTCATTATGAAGCATTTGTTGCAAGTGATGGACTTTTTGCTCTTAATGCTGAAGATCTGGAACAAATCCATCTAGATGATTTAGAAGAGATGGACTTAAAGTGGCAACATGCTATGTTGACTATGAGGGCCAAAAGATTTCTGAAAAGGACTGGCAGACCAAACTTTCAAGCCAGACCAGAAGGCAAGCCAGCATTTGATAAATCAAAGGTTAAGCGCTTTAAATGCCACAAATTTGGCCATTTTGCTAGAGAGTGCAGATCACAAGGTCTGCAGCCACCAAGACCTCAGCAAGCCAGTCAAACATCATCCTCACAAGCTCTTGTTTCTCAAGAAGACAATGTGTTTGACTGGAGTGACCAGATAGAAGAGGAGTTTAAAAATCAAGCTCTTATGACAGAAACATCAACTGTCACTTCCACTGATCTACCATCTGAGGTAAATGCTAAACTCTGCTCTCAACCATGGAAAAATATGGTTAAAAAGTACAGAGATCATAATGAGAGCATGTGCAAAACTTTAGCTAAGATGGAAGAGAGGAGATATGAGATATGCAGGCTATAAAGGATCTTGAAAAACATATCAATGACTATAAGGATAATGAGATTCAGATGGGACATGATAGAACATATCATGAGTGGGAGAAAAAGGAACTGAATGGGAAAATAGAGGCCCTATATATGAAATTAGAGGAGGCTGAACAGAAGGTGTTAGAAGCTAACAAGAAAGTAGAATATATAAATATAGACTTGGGTAGCTTCAAGCTGGCCAATCAAAAGCTAGAACACCTAATGGAAGTCCAATTTAAAGATAAGGTAAAATCTCAACTCAATCATAAGGAAGGTATATGATATAAGGCTACTCCACCCCCATATAATAACAAATACATTCATCCTATGAGTGAAGTTGCTGATAGGCTTGTGAATGAACCATTAGATGAGAAAATGAAAACTGTAGATCCTATCCTTGAGGACAAGCCTGAATCTAAAGTAGAAATGATTCCAAATGAAGGCTGTGAGTGTAAGGAAGCTGAGAGTAACTCCAAAACAATGAGTGAACCTATAGGACCTCCTACTTCCAGCAGAACCAACAACATGAAAGGAAAAGAGAAGATGAGTGTATGCAATAATGCTCCACATGTTTCTGTACCTTCTAACTGTAACATTGCATCTTCTTCCAAAGCAACTAAAAAGGGTAAAATTGTTCCAATATGCACATGCCAAAAGCATGGTGTCTAAAAAATTCCCACACAGCAGCAGGTGAGGGGAAATCAAAGGAACAAGAACCAGTTATGGTCACACAAAACTGGTTCTCCAATCAAAACAGTCAAGAGATGTTTCCATTGTGGCAGGAAAAATCATTTAGCCAGGCACTGTTTATATAAACCATCTGTTACAAAACAGACTGTGGTTCAAAAACAGGCCATTGTTCAAAACTTAAAAGTTTCAAAAGCACAAACACCTGTCGCACCAGTTCCAAAGAAGACAGTTGATCACAGGTACTTAAAAGTCAATAAAAGAGAGCCCATGCACCAAAAACAAGTTTTAGCAAAATCTAAATCAAACATAAAAAAGGTATGTTGTGTTAACGGCAAAAACACAGATCAAACTGCTAATGCAAGTGTTGGGACTGTTAAGCCAAAAGTTGGAACTGGTAGTACAAATTCTGAAGTTGCTAGCCTTTGAACCCAGTTCCAACTGCTCAGTCTAAAACTGGAACTGGTAGTGGATCTTCTGAGACTGTTAAAGAAAAGGTTGGAAAGAACACCTGGATACCTCATGTCATAACTAAATACTCTTCACAGAATCCACCAGTGGATCTCACTAAGTTTATAAAAACATAAACGGTATTTAGTTATGTCAATGCACAAGGACAACCCAAAACCAATTTGGTTTGGGTTTACTCCACTACTAACTAAGCTTTTTTTTTTTTGTGCAGCGCAACCACAGGACCCAACATAAGACAAGATGGCATATGGACAGTGGATGCTCTAGGCACATGACAGGCAACTCTGAATGCTTGTCAAATTTCAAAAGCTTTGAAGGATGGTTTGTTGCATTTGGTGGAAAATTCCAAGGGAGGTAAGGTAACAGGTAAGTGTACTGTCAAAGCAGGCAATATGATCTTCAATGATGTTTTGTATGTTGAACAGCTGAAGTACAATTTACTAAGGGTGTCTCGAATCTGTGACAAACAAATTATTGTTTTATTCACAGACTCTGAGTGCATTGTCCTTTCAAAAGATTTTAAAATACCTGAAAATCTTGTTTTACTCAGAACACCAAGAAAGAACAATGTCTACTATTTGGACACAGATTTTTATCCAAATCAAATACTTTAAGCTGTTTGATATCCAAAGCATCATCAAATGAGTTTGCTCTTTGGCACAGAAGGATGTGTCACATGAACTTCAAATCCATGAATGTTTTAGTCAAAAAGAACTTGGTAAGAGGTTTACCACAAAAGGAGTTCATATGTGATGATCATTGTGTAGCATGTCTCAAAGGCAAGCAACACAAAACTTCTCATAAGGCCAAAGAAGTAAATTCAATCTCATCTGCTCTCATCTTATTCATATGGATCTTTTTGGTCCAACATTTGTTTTGAGTTTGAATAAAAAAGCTTACTGTTTAGTCATTGTTGATGATTTCACCAGGTTTACATGGGTTTACTTTCTTAGGACTAAGGATGAAACTGCTGATCTAGTCAAATCCTTTATTCTTAAGATTGAAAACCAATCAAATTTAAAAGTTAAGGTGATCAGGTCAGACAATGGAACTTACTTTAAAAATCATATCCTAAACAGTTTCCGTGAGTCTAAAGGCATTGCAAGGCAATATAGTGCACCTAGAATACGACAACAAAATGGTGTAGCTGAAAGGAAGAATAGAACTCTAATAGAGGCTGCTAGAACCATGCTAGCTGGTTCCAAACTTCCAAAGACCTTCTGGGCGGAGGCAGTAAATACAGCCTGCTATGTTCTAAATACGGTTCAAGTTGTTCAGTCACAAGGGAAAACTCCCTATGAGTTATTCCATCACAGGATTCCCTTAGTAGCCTTCCTAAAACCTTTTGGCTATTCATGCACTATCCTACATACTAAAACTCACTTAGGAAAGTTTGAAAGTAAGGCTGAAGAAGGATTCTTTGTAGGTTACTCTATTCAAAGCAAAGCCTATAGGGTATATAACAGTGTATCTAAAACCATTGAAGAAAGTGCCAATGTTGAGTTTAATGAAAACACTACAAATGTTAAAAGCACTGGTCCTGATTGGTTATTTGATTTAGATTCACTAACAAATTCTCTGAGCTTTGTTGAGTATTTTGCAGGAACTGTTGGAAACAGTGTTGAAACTGCCAGCCCAAATTCTAATGCTGGTAACACAAATACTCAAGCTGTTGGCACAAAGTTTCCAACAATTGCAGATTCTGCTACATGGGATGAGTACACTGTACTGCCACTTCTCTCTTGTGACCCACCAGGGGTCCTAATTGAACAACAAGACATAAATACAGAGTTTGAAGTGCCAATCCCAAGCCCTGAAGTAACTGCTCCATCCAATAGGGAAACAGTCCCATCTTCTGACCAGACTGTTACTGAAGCAGAATCCTCAAGTGGTGCTGAAGGTGATGATACAAATCTGGGTAGCTCATTTCAGACAGAAAGGGAATCTACACTCAGGGTTCACAAGTATCATCCTCTTAACTAGATAATGGGAGATCCACACACTCCTGTTAAGAGAATCTTTAGATACCTCAAGGGTCAACCAAAATTGGGCCTATGGTATCCTAAGGACTCTCCTCTTGAACTAACAGCTTATTCTGATAGTGACTATTGAGGTTGCAACATAGACAGAAAATCCACAACTGGTGGATGTCAATATCTAGGAGCAAGACTAGTCTCTTGGCAGTGTAAAAAGCATACCACAGTCTCCACTTCATACACTGAGGCAGAATACGTTGCAGCTGCCAGCTGCTGTTCCCAAGTGATGTGGATTCAGAACCAACTGAGAGACTATGGTATGAACTTTCTATCTACTTCTATGTATATTGACAATTCAAGTGCAATTAGCATTATACAAAATCCAGTGAAATTTCCCAAAACCAAGCACATAGACATTAGATTTCATTTTATAAGGGACTGCAATGAGAAGAAATTAATCCAAGTTACCAAAATTCATACAGATGATCAGTTAGCTGATCTATTTACAAAACCATTTGATGTAGGAAGATTGACCTTTCTAGTATCAAATATTGGTATGGTAAATATGGATTAATTTGTTATTCATTATTCTCCCTTATTTCATGAGAAAAACTTATTAAATGTGCTTAGTTAAGGGGGAGACAGTGTTTCATTAGATGATGCTTAATTTTCAACTAACAGCTTGAGACTATTCTCAAGCTGCTAGTTCATTTTCTCGAACTGTTAGTTGTTTCACTTGGTCTGTCAAGTGTGCAGGGTAATTCAGTCATTCTTCATAAGATTGTGCGCAGGGACTAGATATTTTTGAAAACCCAAAACCTTTAAAGTCCCAGTTCCGTTCGATTGCAACTACCAGTTGTAAAAATATCTTCCACAATCTTTTCATCTTCTCTCTCTGTGCGATTCTCACACAGTCGTTCAAAACCCTAAATCTCCGTCGTGATCTCCAATGGAGTTTGTCAAAGAACAAAACTGTCTTCCCTACTCTCTCAAACACGCTGAACTCCAACCATTCCATGACATGATGGATTTTCTACGTGATTCCCATATCCATTATGCTCTAACTGTCAATCCCACTATATACGTCTCACATATAGAGCAGTTTTGGAAATCAACCACTGTACATACTATTGATGGAGTCACTTCTTTTGCATCAATCATTGATGGTAATCCCATTACCATCACTGAGGAGACTATACGCCAACATCTGCATCTTCAAGATGGCACAGGTATATCTGATCTCTCTCTTACTGCTTTACACGAAGGTCTTTTTGAAATTGGGTATAGGGGCCCTACTGAATCTTTTACCTTCTATAAAGCACATTTTGGACCTAAATAGAAATACCTTGTACATATTATTCAGCAGTGTTTAAGCCCTAAAAGGACTGGTTGGTCTGAATTTTTTTCAAATATTGCCACTGCCTTAGTGTGCTTATCAACAGGCCAACAGTTCAAATTTTCAAATATGATTTTTCGAGGGATGTTAAGGCACCATGCCTTAAAGAATGGGAAATTTTTGATGTATCCACGGTTTGTGGCAGAAATAATTGCAAAATCTTGCAATAATCTTAAAGTACATAAAAGGATACATGTTTCCCATAGGCACTCTTTATCTACTATTAAAATACTTTTGAAAACAAGTGCCAATTTTCATAGTGTGGATGTCCCTTTGCCTCATGCAATGAAGGATGTCCATCCAAGAAATGGAGGAGAGGGTCCTGACCAGGCTCAGCCATCTATTACTGCGTCACCCCCAGGACCCCAACCCAATCCTCATGATACAAATACCTCCTCTGCACCTTCTACTATACATATCTCCCCAGCCCCCTCACTAAAAATATATAAACGACAAAGGGTTGTAGGAGCTCCTTCCTCCTCAGTCCAATTCCCAGAGCCAAATAGCCCTGTGCAGGGGAACACTCCAGCACAGAATTGTGACACCCTTGTCACAACAACCACCATTTACAAAACACCCAGGATTAATCATCAAACACAATTACATAATGATCTGATAACCTAATTTAAGTGCGGAAGCATTAAAATACATAAATAAAGTAGTGCAACAGTGTCAAACACCCTTACGGTGCTACAAGGTACCAAGTCTAAGTCTACACACCCAATTAAATTATTACAACATCCAGAATATATTACATTACTGTCCCAAAGCATAATTACCGATTTAGTAGTAGTAATCTTCCAAGAACTTCTCACACGACCTAACTAGAAGGCCTGGCAGCAGACTTTCCCTTTCCTGTAAAAATAAAAATAAACAACTGGGGAATAAGCGAATGCTGAGTGAATACACAGATTACGCATTTTATAAATATTTATGAAGCCCCAAGGGTAACCCCGATGACAAACATCGTATACCCTCTTCGTACACCAAGTACGGAACCAGAGCCGCAGCCCCTTCGAGCCCAAAGCTCGGCATGAAACATACCATCTGAGACAAACGTACGATCGGGGATGACATACTGCCTACCAGAACCTCGGAGGGATCAGCTCCAGGTCATATAGCGCAGTAACATCAGAGTAATCGATGCGACCCACCGGTCCATCACTAGATGCACAACAATCGAACGGACATGCAACAAGTATGAATGTGCATCTAAATCTACGCAAGTTAGTAGAATTCCAAACAATAAATGAAGCAACAGGTCTCAGCAGGCAAAGCTAACATAAAACAGATATAAACATGCGAAATCTAATGTACTCACAGTGGGTGCGTTAGTTAATTTCAATCAATATTATTTCTCCTCGGGCTTTCAACCGGATCCACAAAGTACCCCACTGTGAGTTAAACAACACCACAAGGGACCTGTTAAGTTAGTTGCAACAATACCTCGTGTCAATAAACGTTTAAATCCATAAAACCAAATTTTATAAGTTTTGCGATATCCCCCCCCCCCATTTCAGATCCATGTCCAAATTCGAACCACAACTAAGTTTGAACCAAATTCAGGTTCACACCTTATCCTTTGAATAACTTTTGTTATTTTATGTGTTGTCTATGTGTTTCATTCAACATATTCGAGTTTAGAGAGTGGTTTTCAATTTTTAGGCATCAAATTCGAATTTCAGGGGCTAAATTCGAACTCCCCTTCGAATCTGAGGGTTAAACTCGAACCATGGGGTTAAACTCGAATATCATTCGAATTTAGGGACTTAAATTCGAATTCCATGGTGTTAAATTCGAATATACACTCGAATTTAGTACAAAAATCGACTTTGTTCTTGCATTTCGACTTTGTTCTTGGTATTCTCGAGTTTGTTCATCTTTACAACTTAAATCCTTCATTTCAAAGCCTAAAAATCATGAATATGTCATGTATTATGCCTAGGTTCGATTCTATTACACATATTCTATCATATTCTTGCTAAAACTCAAGCAAAACTAACTACATTCACGCAATAAATGATAAACTCGAATTTATGCCTTCAAAAACCGAAATAATAAAGCTTAAAAGGGTCGATTCTTACCTCAATCCGTACGAAATCAAGAATCCAACCGTAGATTGTTGTAGTACTCCACGAGATCTTTCCGATGATGTATAAATCTCGATAATCGGCCGGTCGGTTTGAGAGTTAATCTAGAGAGAAGTAGAGAGAGTTTTCTAGAGAGAGGAAGTAGAGAGAGAGTGCAAATGAAAAATGAATGGCTTTTTAGCCTTTTCATTCAACATTCATCATTTTTTGCACATTTCACCCTTCAACTTAACCGGTTCCATAAAATACTGATTTATTCTTAGTTTTATCATTACTAACTTTTATAATTTTAATACTCCATAATAATAATTCAGAGTTCAAATTTTCTTAAAATAACAACAAACTTTTAAATATCCCAAATACATAATAATTGCTCATAATTCAACTTAATTATAATTTATCCGTCTAAATAAATCCGAATTACAGTAATTGAATTCGAGGATGTTACAACATGGGCTCCACCACGCTCTAACTTCGTCCTCGAAGTTATGTGGATTCAAACAATTGCGGATATTTCCTCAACATTTCCGACTTAGCCTCCCATGTATGATTCGCTCCCTTATGATGCTTCCAACGTACAAGCACCATTTCGATTTCTTTGCTTCTCAATTTCTTCACCTTAGTATCTAAAACACACTCCGGCTCCTCAACATACCGGAGCCTTTCATTAACTTGCAGCTCGGTGTGGTCAGCCCAATCCTCATTCACAGTAGTAAAGGATTTCCTAAGGTTCCCTACATGGAACACCGGGTGTATGCCCGACATTTCTTCAGGCAATTCTAAACGATACGACTGATTTCCAACTTTTTCAACAATCCTAAATGGTCCGACGAATCTCGGAGCCAACTTTCCTCTCTTCACGAAACGAGTAACACCTCTCATAGGTGATACTTTCGGATATACCCAATCATTTATTTCAAAGTTTATCGGTTTGTGCCTCCTATCGTAGTAACTTTTCTGACGATCTTGGGCCGCTTTCATATTCTGCCTAATCAGCTGTATCTTTTTGTTAGTTTCTTGAAGCAAGGCCGGCCCAGCAATCGGTGTTTCACCAGTTTCCCTCCAACATGTAGGAGTCCTACACCTCCTCCCATACAATGCCTCAAACGGTGTTAGCTGTTATTGTATGAAAACTCTATTAATGGCAAATGATCGTCCCAATTACCACCGAGATCTAACACACACGATCTCATCATGTCTTCCAAAGTAAGGATAGTCCGTTCGCTTTGACCATCGGTTTGTGGACGGTAAGCCGTACTCATAGCAATCCTTGTACCCAGTCCTTCCTGCAAAGCCGACCAGAAGTTCGAAGTAATTCGGCTATCTCGATCCGATACTATGGACTTAGGCACTCCATGCCTAGAAACGATCTCGTCCATGTAAATCTGAGCCAACTTCTCCAGCGAATAATTTTCTCTAATCGGTATAAAGTGAGCCGACTTAGTCAATCTATCAACTATCACCCAAACTGCATCGTGTTGTCGCCTAGTCTTTGGCAGTTTTGTAACGAAATCCATAGTAATGTGTTCCCACTTCCACTCCGGAATAGGAAGCGGTTGCAGACTGCCGTATGGTTGCTGATGTTCGGCTTTCACCAGCCGACAAGTTCGACATCTTTCCACATACTGACCTATGTCCTTTTTCAATCCCGGCCACCAGAAGTCTGCTTTCAGTTCATTGTACATCTTTGTACTTCCAGGATGTACAGAAAACTTGGATAGATGTGCCTCTTCAATGATCACTCTTCTCATTCCACCCAACTTCGGCACCCAAATCCTCCCGTATACTCCTTTCAATCCTGATTCACTAGTTTCCATATCTTTAAGTTGTATCCTAATATCCTCAGCACCAATATTCTCGTCTTTCAAGGCTTCCTTATGAGCAGCCTTAACATCATTTATAATGGTAGACGTTAACATAGTAGACGTCATCATGTAGCAACAATCCTTAGCATAAGCTTTTCGGCTCAAGGCATCGGCTACTACATTAGCCTTTCCGGGATGGTACAGTATCTCACAATCGTAGTCTTTAATAAGCTCCATAGACCTACGTTGTCTCATATTAAGTTCCTTCTGAGTGAAAATGTACTTCAAACTCTTATGGTCCGTGTAGAGTTGACACTTAGTCCCGTACAGATAGTGTCTCCATAACTTTAAAGCAAAAGTTACTGCAGTCAACTCAAGATCATGAGTTGAATAATTCTTCTCATGCTGCTTCAACTGTCTTGAAGCATAAACAATTACTTTCCCACGCTACATCAGTACAACACCTAACCCTAATCTCGAAGCATCTGTGTAAACCACAAAATCCTCATTGCCCTCCGGTAGAGCAAGTATCGGTGCTTCGCTTAACGTTTTCTTCAGGATCTCAAATGCCTCCTGCTGCACAGTTTCCCATACAAACGGTGCATTCTTCTTTGTCAATGCAGTCAAAGGAACTGCAATCTTAGAAAAATCCTTTATGAACCTCCGATAATATCCTGCCAACCCTAGAATACTTCTAACCTCAGTAGCTGAACACGGCGGTTCCCAGTTCTTTATCGCTTCTACCTTAGCCGGATCTACCGAAATTCCAGCTCCAGAAATCACATGCCCCAAAAACTGTATCTGTTGCAGCCAAAACTCACACTTCGAAAATTTGGCGTACAACTTCTCTTTCCTTAATAACTCTAATAGTTCCCTTAGATGTTCAGCATGCTCAGCCTCGGACTTAAAGTACACCAGAATGTCATCAATAAACACTATTACAGACTTGTCTAACATGGGTCTTCACACTCTATTCATAAGATCCATAAAGACAGCCGGGGCATTGGTTAACACGAAAGGCATAACCAAGAACTCATAATGCCCATAACGTGTCCTAAATGCTGTCTTAGGCACATCCTCTTCTCGTACCTTCAATTGATGGTACCCCAACCTCAAATCAATCTTAGAAAACACGCTTGCCCCATGCAACTGATCAAATAAGTCGTCTATCCTCGGTAGCAGATACTTGTTCTTAATGGTCAACTTATTCAGCTCACGGTAATCAATGCACATTCGCATTGTGCCATCTTTCTTTTTACAAACAATACCGGAGCTCCCCACGGTGATGAACTCGGTCGAATGAAGCCCTTGTCCAACAACTCTTGAAGCTGTGTCATCATCTCTTTCATCTCGGTTGGGGCAAGGCGATAAGGAGAACGAGCTACCGGTGCAGCTCCAGGGATCAAGTCAATTTTAAATTCCACTTGTCTCTCAGGCGGCACGCCAAACAAGTCTTTCGGAAACATATCCGGGAATTGTGAAACAATAGGCACATCAGCCAAAGTTCTCTTCTCAGCCTTAGCATCAATTGCATATGCTAAGCAAGAGTCACACCCCTTTGCAACAAGCTTTCGAGCTTTTGCAATAGTCAGCAAACACAGATCCCCGCTTCTCCTATCCCCGTATATACATATCTCACGCCCCTCCGGAGTAGTTATCTTTATCATTCGATTCTTACACACTATATGAGCTTCATTCTCAATCAACCAGTCCATCCTGACTATCACGTCAAACTCGCTGAACTCAATAGGAATCAGGTCCAAATTGAAGACTACATCTCTAGTTACTAATGTGCAATTACGGTATACGTGATCTACTTTGACTAGAGTGTTGCTAGCAGTATCTATGTCAAGTATAGCAGATAATCTAGACAGAGGCATGGAAAGTATTTGTGCAAAAACAGTAAAAACGAACGAACGATTTGCACCTGAATCAAACAAAATTCTTGCTGGCATAGAATTTACGATAAACGTACCCGTAACCACTTACGGGTTTTCCCTCGCCTCCTCTGCAGTAATTTGAAAGGCACGAGCCGGTGCCCTTTGTGACTGACCCCGGCGGTTAACTGAACCACCACTTGAACCTCCAGAAGATCATGTTGATGATGGAGCAGCAGCTGCTGGAGCATTCTTCCTACAGTTCCTACTATAGTGTCCCCACACCCCACACTTATAGCAAGCATCTCCTTTCCTTGGGCACTCACTCTGAAAATGGCCCAGCTCTCCACAGCAAAAGCAAGCACGTCCATTAGTACACTTGCCAAAGTGCTCCAGATGACACTTATTGCAGTATTGTGACTCGGTGTTGATGGAATAAGCACGAGCGCGATCACGGTCAGAAGAACCAGACTGTCGGCGATAAGACTGCTGAGGCGAATACTGTGAAGTCCGAGAAGATCCTGAGTATCCTCCCTCACGTTGGCGTTTCGGCGGCGACGGTTGTGTTGGGTTGGTGGAAGCAGCAGCAGACCCAATGGAATAACCCGACATAATCAAAATTTGCTCTACATTTCTGGCAGCTTCAAGTAAACCAGCAAATGTAGGATAACGAACGTTGCTCATGACCCTCCTAATCTCAATATCCAGACAAGCCTCGAACCTGGTCACCTTCCTTTCTTCAGTATCAACTTAATGAGGTGCAAACAGACTCAGCCTCGTGAACTCCACAGCAAATTGGGACACAGTCTTAGTCCCCTGCATCAATACCATAAACTTTGCCTCCAGTCTTCGGCGCTCATCAACCGGACAGTACTGCTGAGTGAATAAGTCTGTGAACTCAGCCCAAGTCATCACAGAAACCTTCTCCAATGTCAAAGCATTCACCATAGCGTTCCACCACATAATCGCATCATTGGTGAACATAGCGGTAGCATACCGAACCATGTCCTTCTCAGCACAGTCGCTGATTCGGAATGTCCGTTCGGTTGCCGTTATCCATTCAAGCGCAGCAACAGCATCACCCAATCCATTAAATTCCACAGCACCATTTCCCTTAAAGTCCTTAAACCGACAACCTTTGGGCTTGTTAGACGACCCAGTGTTGTCATCTTGTTCCTCATTGTTACTCCCTTCTTTTTCTTTGTTCTTCCTCTTATCCTCTCTTCACTTAGCTTCGGCCTCATCTCGAGCCCGAAACTGATCCTGAATCATTTTGTTCTGCTCAGCCATCATGGCTAGCATCATCTCTCTGGTTTCTTCGGGTGTCATTCCTCCTCCAGACACGTTCTGAAATAATAAACATATAACTTGTTTAGTAACATGTCATTAATTTAAAGACACCACCCCATTTGTCCCGTATGATAGTCAATCCCTATATTTACTAGATCGTAACCTATCTTAGTTCAGATCATTACTTAAAATCATTACATATCATCACTTAATGTTTGAGATCAAGACCTCACGGACACTTGAATCTCAAACTACTGCTCTGATACCATCTCGTGTGACACCCTTGTCACAACAACCACCATTTACAAAACACCCAGGATTAATCATCAAACACAATTACAAAATGATCTGATAACCTAATTTAAGTGCGGAAGCATTAAAATACATAAATAAAGTAGTGCAACAGTGTCAAACACCCTTACGGTGCTACAAGGTACCAAGTCTAAGTCTACACACCCAATTAAATTATTACAACATCCAGAATATATTACATTACTGTCCCAAAGCATAATTACCGATTTAGTAGTAGTAATCTTCCAAGAACTTCTCACACGACCTAACTAGAAGGCCCGGCAGCAGACTTTCCCTTTCCTGTAAAAATAAAAATAAACAACTGGGGAATAAGCGAATGCTTAGTGAATACACAGATTACGCATTTTATAAATCTTTATGAAGCCCTAAGGGTAACCCCGATGACAAACATCGTATACCCTCTTCGTACACCAAGTACGGAACCAGAGCCGCAGCCCCTTCGAGCCCAAAGCTCGGCATGAAACATACCATCTGAGACAAACGTACGATCGGGGATGACATACTGCCTACCAGAACCTCGGAGGGATCAGCTCCAGGTCATATAGCGCAGTAACATCGGAGTAATCAATGCGACCCACCGGTCCATCACTAGATGCACAACAATCGAACGGACATGCAACAAGTATGAATGTGCATCTAAATCTACGCAAGTTAGTAGAATTCCAAACAATAAATGAAGCAACAGGTCTCAGCAGGCAAAGCTAACATAAAACAGATATAAACATGCGAAATCTAATGTACTCACAGTGGGTGCGTTAGTTAATTTCAATCAATATTATTTCTCCTCGGGCTTTCAACCGAATCCACAAAGTACCCCACTGTGAGTTAAACAACACCACAAGGGACCTGTTAAGTTAGTTGCAACAATACCTCGTGTCAATAAACGTTTAAATCCATAAAACCAAATTTTATAAGTTTTGCGATATCCCCCCCCCCCATTTCAGATCCATGTCCAAATTCGAACCACAACTAAGTTTGAACCCAATTCAGGTTCGCACCTTATCCTTTGAATAACTTTTGTTATTTTATGTGTTGTCTATGTGTTTCATTCAATATATTCGAGTTTAGAGAGTGGTTTTCAATTTTTAGGCATCAAATTCGAATTTCAGGGGCTAAATTCGAACTCCCCTTCGAATCTGAGGGTTAAACTCGAACCATGGGGTTAAACTCGAATATCATTCGAATTTAGGGACTTAAATTCGAATTCCATGGTGTTAAATTCGAATATACACTCGAATTTAGTACAAAAATCGACTTTGTTCTTGCATTTCGACTTTGTTCTTGGTATTCTCGAGTTTGTTCATCTTTACAACTTAAATCCTTCATTTCAAAGCCTAAAAATCATGAATATGTCATGTATTATGTCTAGGTTCGATTCTATTACACATATTCTATCATATTCTTGCTAAAACTCAAGCAAAACTAACTACATTCACGCAATAAATGATAAACTCGAATTTATGCCTTCAAAAACCGAAATAATAAAGCTTAAAACGGTCGATTCTTACCTCAATCCGTACGAAATCAAGAATCCAACCGTAGATTGTTGTAGTACTCCACGAGATCTTTCCGATGATGTATAAATCTCGATAATCGGCCGGTCGGTTTGAGAGTTAATCTAGAGAGAAGTAGAGAGAGTTTTCTAGAGAGAGGAAGTAGAGAGAGAGTGCAAATGAAAAATGAATGGCTTTTTAGCCTTTTCATTCAACATTCATCATTTTTTGCACATTTCACCCTTCAACTTAACCGGTTCCATAAAATACTGATTTATTCTTAGTTTTATCATTACTAACTTTTATAATTTTAATACTCCATAATAATAATTCAGAGTTCAAATTTTCTTAAAATAACAACAAACTTTTAAATATCCCAAATACATAATAATTGCTCATAATTCAACTTAATTATAATTTATCCGTCTAAATAAATCCGAATTACAGTAATTGAATTCGAGGATGTTACAACATGGGCTCCACCACGCTCTAACTTCGTCCTCGAAGTTATGTGGATTCAAACAATTGCGGATATTTCCTCAACATTTCCGACTTAGCCTCCCATGTATGATTCGCTCCCTTATGATGCTTCCAACGTACAAGCACCATTTCGATTTCTTTGCTTCTCAATTTCTTCACCTTAGTATCTAAAACACACTCCGGCTCCTCAACATACCGGAGCCTTTCATTAACTTGCAGCTCGGTGTGGTCAGCCCAATCCTCATTCACAGTAGTAAAGGATTTCCTAAGGTTCCCTACATGGAACACCGGGTGTATGCCCGACATTTCTTCAGGCAATTCTAAACGATACGACTGATTTCCAACTTTTTCAACAATCCTAAATGGTCCGACGAATCTCGGAGCCAACTTTCCTCTCTTCACGAAACGAGTAACACCTCTCATAGGTGATACTTTCGGATATACCCAATCATTTATTTCAAAGTTTATCGGTTTGTGCCTCCTATCGTAGTAACTTTTCTGACGATCTTGGGCCGCTTTCATATTCTGCCTAATCAGCTGTATCTTTTCGTTAGTTTCTTGAAGCAAGGCCGGCCCAGCAATCGGTGTTTCACCAGTTTCCCTCCAACATGTAGGAGTCCTACACCTCCTCCCATACAATGCCTCAAACGGTGTTAGCTGTTATTGTATGAAAACTCTATTAATGGCAAATGATCGTCCCAATTGCCACCGAGATCTAACACACACGATCTCATCATGTCTTCCAAAGTAAGGATAGTCCGTTCGCTTTGACCATCGGTTTGTGGACGGTAAGCCGTACTCATAGCAATCCTTGTACCCAGTCCTTCCTGCAAAGCCGACCAGAAGTTCGAAGTAATTCGGCTATCTCGATCCGATACTATGGACTTAGGCACTCCATGCCTAGAAACGATCTCGTCCATGTAAATCTGAGCCAACTTCTCCAGCGAATAATTTTCTCTAATCGGTATAAAGTGAGCCGACTTAGTCAATCTATCAACTATCACCCAAACTGCATCGTGTTGTCGCCTAGTCTTTGGCAGTTTTGTAACGAAATCCATAGTAATGTGTTCCCACTTCCACTCCGGAATAGGAAGCGGTTGCAGACTGCCGTATGGTTGCTGATGTTCGGCTTTCACCAGCCGACAAGTTCGACATCTTTCCACATACTGACCTATGTCCTTTTTCAATCCCGGCCACCAGAAGTCTGCTTTCAGTTCATTGTACATCTTTGTACTTCCAGGATGTACAGAAAACTTGGATAGATGTGCCTCTTCAATGATCACTCTTCTCATTCCACCCAACTTCGGCACCCAAATCCTCCCGTATACTCCTTTCAATCCTGATTCACTAGTTTCCATATCTTTAAGTTGTATCCTAATATCCTCAGCACCAATATTCTCGTCTTACAAGGCTTCCTTATGAGCAGCCTTAACATCATTTATAATGGTAGACGTTAACATAGTAGACGTCATCATGTAGCAACAATCCTTAGCATAAGCTTTTCGGCTCAAGGCATCGGCTACTACATTAGCCTTTCCGGGATGGTACAGTATCTCACAATCGTAGTCTTTAATAAGCTCCATAGACCTACGTTGTCTCATATTAAGTTCCTTCTGACTGAAAATGTACTTCAAACTCTTATGGTCCGTGTAGAGTTGACACTTAGTCCCGTACAGATAGTGTCTCCATAACTTTAAAGCAAAAGTTACTGCAGTCAACTCAAGATCATGAGTTGAATAATTCTTCTCATGCTGCTTCAACTGTCTTGAAGCATAAGCAATTACTTTCCCACGCTGCATCAGTACAACACCTAACCCTAATCTCGAAGCATCTGTGTAAACCACAAAATCCTCATTGC
The DNA here is from genome assembly GCA_020465985.1 of Centrapalus pauciflorus. Classification (NCBI taxonomy): domain Eukaryota; kingdom Viridiplantae; phylum Streptophyta; class Magnoliopsida; order Asterales; family Asteraceae; genus Centrapalus; species Centrapalus pauciflorus. Next base: position 125,187 of record JAANYP010009673.1, read on the forward strand.
CCTCCGGTAGAGCAAGTATCGGTGCTTCGCTTAACGTTTTCTTCAGGATCTCAAATGCCTCCTGCTGCACAGTTTCCCATACAAACGGTGCATTCTTCTTTGTCAATGCAGTCAAAGGAACTGCAATCTTAGAAAAATCCTTTATGAACCTCCGATAATATCCTGCCAACCCCAGAAAACTTCTAACCTCAGTAGCTGAACACGGCGGTTCCCAGTTCTTTATCGCTTCTACCTTAGCCGGATCTACCGAAATTCCAGCTCCAGAAATCACATGCCCCAAAAACTGTATCTGTTGCAGCCAAAACTCACACTTCGAAAATTTGGCGTACAACTTCTCTTTCCTTAATAACTCTAATAGTTCCCTTAGATGTTCAGCATGCTCAGCCTCGGACTTAAAGTACACCAGAATGTCATCAATAAACACTATTACAGACTTGTCTAACATGGGTCTTCACACTCTATTCATAAGATCCATAAAGACAGCCGGAGCATTGGTTAACACGAAAGACATAACCAAGAACTCATAATGCCCATAACGTGTCCTAAATGCTGTCTTAGGCACATCCTCTTCTCGTACCTTCAATTGATGGTACCCCAACCTCAAATCAATCTTAGAAAACACGCTTGCCCCATGCAACTGATCAAATAAGTCATCTATCCTCGGTAGCGGATACTTGTTCTTAATGGTCAACTTATTCAGCTCACGGTAATCAATGCACATTCGCATTGTGCCATCTTTCTTCTTCACAAACAATACCGGAGCTCCCCACAGTGATGAACTCGGTCGAATGAAGCCCTTGTCCAACAACTCTTGAAGCTGTGTCATCATCTCTTTCATCTCGGTTGGGGCAAGGCGATAAGGAGAACGAGCTACCGGTGCAGCTCCAGGGATCAAGTCAATTTTAAATTCCACTTGTCTCTCAGGCGGCACGCCAGACAAGTCTTCCGGAAACACATCCAGGAATTGTGAAACAACAGGCACATCAGCCAAAGTTCTCTTCTCAGCCTTAGCATCAATTGCATATGCTAAGTAAGAGTCACACCCCTTTGCAACAAGCTTTCGAGCTTCTGCAATAGTCAGCAAACACAGATCCCCGCTTCTCCTATCCCCGTATATACATATCTCACGCCCCTCCCGAGTAGTTATCTTTATCATTCGATTCTTACACACTATATGAGCTTCATTCTCAATCAACCAGTCCATCCTGACTATCACGTCAAACTCGCTGAACTCAATAGGAATCAGGTCCAAATTGAAGACTACATCTCCAGTTACTAATGTGCAATTACGGTATACGTGATCTACTTTGACTAGAGTGTTGCTAGCAGTATCTATGTCAAGTATAGCAGATAATCTAGACAGAGGCATGGAAAGTATTTGTGCAAAAACAGTAGAAACAAACGAACGATTTGCACCTGAATCAAACAAAATTCTTGCTGGCATAGAATTTACGATAAACGTACCCGTAACCACTTACGGGTTTTCCCTCGCCTCCTCTGCAGTAATTTGAAAGGCACGAGCCGGTGCCCTTTGTGACTGACCCCGGCGGTTAACTGAACCACCACTTGAACCTCCAGAAGATCATGTTGATGATGGAGCAGCAGCTGCTGGAGCATTCTTCCTACAGTTCCTACTATAGTGTCCCCACACCCCACACTTATAGCAAGCATCTCCTTTCCTTGGGCACTCACTCTGAAAATGGCCCAGCTCTCCACAGCAAAAGCAAGCACGTCCATTAGTACACTTGCCAAAGTGCTCCAGATGACACTTATTGCAGTATTGTGGCTCGGTGTTGATGGAATAAGCACGAGCGCGATCACGGTCAGAAGAACCAGACTGTCGGCGATAAGACTGCTGAGGCGAATACTGTGAAGTCCGAGAAGATCCTGAGTATCCTCCCTCACGTTGGCGTTTCGGCGGCGACGGTTGTGTTGGGTTGGTGGAAGCAGCAGCGGACCCAATGGAATAACCCGACATAATCAAAATTTGCTCTACATTTCTGGCAGCTTCAAGTAAACCAGCAAATGTAGGATAACGAACGTTGCTCATGACCCTCCTAATCTCAATATCCAGACAAGCCTCGAACCTGGTCACCTTCCTTTCTTCAGTATCAACTTAATGAGGCGCAAACAGACTCAGCCTCGTGAACTCCACAGCATATTGGGACACAGTCTTAGTCCCCTGCATCAATGCCATAAACTTTGCCTCCAGTCTTCGGCGCTCATCAACCGGACAGTACTGCTGAGTGAATAAGTCTGTGAACTCAGCCCAAGTCATCACAGAAACCTTCTCCAATGTCAAAGCATTCACCATAGCGTTCCACCACATAATCGCATCATTGGTGAACATAGCGGTAGCATACCGAACCATGTCCTTCTCAGCACAGTCGCTGATTCGGAATGTCCGTTCGGTTGCCGTTATCCATTCAAGCGCAGCAACAGCATCACCCAATCCATTAAATTCCACAGCACCATTTCCCTTAAAGTCCTTAAACCGACAACCTTTGGGCTTGTTAGACGACCCAGTGTTGTCATCTTGTTCCTCATTGTTACTCCCTTCTTTTTCTTTGTTCCTCCTCTTATCCTCTCTTCACTTAGCTTCGGCCTCATCTCGAGCCCGAAACTGATCCTGAATCATTTTGTTCTGCTCAGCCATCATGGCTAGCATCATCTCTCTGGTTTTTTCGGGTGTCATTCCTCCTCCAGACACGTTCTGAAATAATAAACATATAACTTGTTTAGTAACATGTCATTAATTTAAAGACACCACCCCATTTGTCCCGTATGATAGTCAATCCCTATATTTACTAGATCGTAACCTATCTTAGTTCAGATCATTACTTAAAATCACTACATATCATCACTTAATGTTTGAGATCAAGACCTCACGGACACTTGAATCTCAAACTACTGCTCTGATACCATCTCGTGTGACACCCTTGTCACAACAACCACCATTTACAAAACACCCAGGATTAATCATCAAACACAATTACAAAATGATCTGATAACCTAATTTAAGTGCGGAAGCATTAAAATACATAAATAAAGTAGTGCAACAGTGTCAAACACCCTTACGGTGCTACAAGGTACCAAGTCTAAGTCTACACACCCAATTAAATTATTACAACATCCAGAATATATTACATTACTGTCCCAAAGCATAATTACCGATTTAGTACTAGTAATCTTCCAAGAACTTCTCACACGACCTAACTAGAAGGCCCGGCAACAGACTTTCCCTTTCCTGTATAAATAAAAATAAACAACTGGGGAATAAGCGAATGCTTAGTGAATACACAGATTACGCATTTTATAAATCTTTATGAAGCCCCAAGGGTAACCCCGATGACAAACATCGTATACCCTCTTCGTACACCAAGTACGGAACCAGAGCCGCAGCCCCTTCGAGCCCAAAGCTCGGCATGAAACATACCATCTGAGACAAACGTACGATCGGGGATGACATACTGCCTACCAGAACCTCGGAGGGATCAGCTCCAGGTCATATAGCGCAGTAACATCGGAGTAATCAATGCGACCCACCGGTCCATCACTAGATGCACAACAATCGAACGGACATGCAACAAGTATGAATGTGCATCTAAATCTACGCAAGTTAGTAGAATTCCAAACAATAAATGAAGCAACAGGTCTCAGCAGGCAAAGCTAACATAAAACAGATATAAACATGCGAAATCTAATGTACTCACAGTGGGTGCGTTAGTTAATTTCAATCAATATTATTTCTCCTCGGGCTTTCAACCGGATCCACAAAGTACCCCACTGTGAGTTAAACAACACCACAAGGGACCTGTTAAGTTAGTTGCAACAATACCTCGTGTCAATAAACGTTTAAATCCATAAAACCAAATTTTATAAGTTTTGCGATATCCCCCCCCCCCATTTCAGATCCATGTCCAAATTCGAACCACAACTAAGTTTGAACCAAATTCAGGTTCACACCTTATCCTTTGAATAACTTTTGTTATTTTATGTGTTGTCTATGTGTTTCATTCAATATATTCGAGTTTAGAGAGTGGTTTTCAATTTTTAGGCATCAAATTCGAATTTCAGGGGCTAAATTCGAACTCCCCTTCGAATCTGAGGGTTAAACTCGAACCATGGGGTTAAACTCGAATATCATTCGAATTTAGGGACTTAAATTCGAATTCCATGGTGTTAATTTCGAATATACACTCAAATTTAGTACAAAAATCGACTTTGTTCTTGCATTTCGACTTTGTTCTTGGTATTCTCGAGTTTGTTCATCTTTACAACTTAAATCTTTCATTTCAAAGCCTAAAAATCATGAATATGTCATGTATTATGCCTAGGTTCGATTCTATTACACATATTCTATCATATTCTTTCTAAAACTCAAGCAAAACTAACTCCATTCACGCAATAAATGATAAACTCGAATTTATGCCTTCAAAAACTTAAATAATAAAGCTTAAAAGGGTCGATTCTTACCTCAATCCGTACGAAATCAAGAATCCAACCGTAGATTGTTGTAGTACTCCACGAGATCTTTCCGATGATGTATAAATCTCGATAATCAGCCGGTCGGTTTGAGAGTTAATCTAGAGAGAAGTAGAGAGAGTTTTCTAGAGAGAGGAAGTAGAGAGAGTGCAAATGAAAAATGAATGGCTTTTTAGCCTTTTTATTCAACTTTCATCATTTTTTTGCACATTTCACCCTTCAACTTAACCGGTTCAATAAAATACTGATTTATTCTTAGTTTTATCATTACTAACTTTTATAATCTTCATACTCCATAATAATAATTCAGAGTTCAAATTTTCCTTAAAATAACAACAAACTTTTAAATATCTCAAATACATAATAATTGCTCATAATTCAACTTAATTATAATTTATCCATCTAAATAAATCCGAATTACAGTAATTGAATTCGAGGATGTTACAAGAATATCGATAGGGAACCCGTTAAGTATACTCACACCCTCAATTTAGAGGTGACCATTCCATCATAGGATGTTCATATGGGACTTGTGGCTGATACTACTGATGTCTTTACACAAGGGGCACATGACAGTATCAACATCTCTAAAACCACACCCATGGCAACAGAGGGTGTCCAAGCACCTTCTGGAACCAAGAACAAAGGGGCCCAGATGTTTCCATTTCTGGAATTCAGGCTAGTGATAGATCTCAAATCCCACTATCATTTGAAGATCTTGAGGCTAGTCTGCAACTTATGGCATTGACGGATCAACAGCTGAAACCTATTGTAGCCATTTTGGAACATTACAAGTCCATTATTGCTGCACAAGGATCACAAATCACAGCTCTGCAACAACTCACAGCAGCCCAACAACAGTGCCTTGATTAGTTTCACATTGGTTTCACTTTATGTGGTAACAAGATCATCCAGCTCGAGAAGATGGTTCGATCCCTGCTTGCAAAGGTTTTTGGTCCCCCTGGACAAACCAATGCATCCAAAAAGGGGGAGAATCAGGAGATCCCTATTCCAGTCCAAACAGCTTTAACTTCTCCAACAACATCTTCAGTTTCTAGGCTAACAGTCCCAACAGTTTCTCAAGCTGTTAGTCTAGAAGCTCAAGTTGTTCCCATAAAGCCAAGTAGAGTATGTATCAGAGAAGGTTCTCAAGCTCCTACCTCAGCAGTCCAAGCCACAGTATCAACTTCCACAGACAAGGGAAATGGCATTTTGATTGAGCCTCCAAAGATTAAATTTGTTTCAAAAGAAGCCCAAGTTGCCCATGATGTTGAACTGGCCAGAAGATTGGCAAAAGAACAAGACGAGATCCTAGACCAGCAAACCCATGAACCAATGGGAGATGATGAGACCTTAGGAGATTACCTAAGAGGGTTTGTGGTCAAAGATAATCAAAAGAAGAGGAAAAGGCCAACTGGGCCTTCAAAGGCAGAACACAAAAGATTCATGATCAATTACTCTGCAACAGCTGGGATATCGAAGTTAATTGCTCAATCATGGTCAACTGCGAAGCTTCAAGCTCTATATGACAAGGAAAAAGAGAAAGAAAAGTCCACAGCCTCCCAACAAGTCCAAGATCCACAAGAACCAGCTCAAACTGTTGCTGATGCTCCTCAATCTGAACCTATCCATCTAGCAAAGTTTGATCAGGTAAAGAGAGTGTTGTTTGACCAACAACTGCCGGCTATGGAAATTGAAAAGATCTTGGATCAGCATGACTTCTCCAAAAGAGAAGCTGGTCCAGAGGAAGAATACAAGAGCCTAATCCAACTGGTTCAAAGATTGACTAGAGATGAGCTGACACAAATGCATAATATTGGGACTGCCAGTCACTCTAGGTCACCAATTGTGTGGGTACAAACAAACTTGAAAGATCTCAGAAGCATTTTTGACCCAGAATCCACCAGAATGGATATAGAAGCTACCAAGGAAATGAAGATTGTACAGATTGAATAATATGCCAAATCCATGACATACAGACTCAAGCTTGCAGACAGATCCACCAGATTCTACAATTTTGAATTCCTCAATTTGCCAAAAGCATGGCTACTCCAAATGAGCTCTATGAAGATTGAATGTGATAAAGTGGAGTTAAAGAGAGAATTCATAAAGGCTATAAGGCAGAAACTTTCACAGTTGTAAGTTTTTTGATGCCTTCTTTCGTATATAACAGTTTTACTTTGTTTTATTTCCTTATTTGTATAGAAACTTAAAGTCTTACGTAAAGAATTTAAGTTAGGGGGAGATTGTTGAATCTAAGTATGTCAAGCTGTTAGTTAGATTTCTCAAGCTGTTAGTAGTAATTCTGTGTAATTACAAAGTTCGAGCTGCCAGTTCAACAAACTCAAGCTGTTAGTATAATAGTTCAAGCTGCCAGAGTTAAAAGTTCAAGCTGCTCAACAGATTGATAACAGATTTGCTGAAATTCAGGAAGTGATATATATTTCAAGATTTGAAGACCTTCTAAGCATATCTACAACCAGAGAAACCAGAGTTCGTCAAGGAAACAAATCAGAAGGCTATATATATAGATAGACTAGATCTTTCTATTGTGTAAGTGTACGTGCAAGTTTTGTAATTGTGGTGCTTCATTGTAATTGCTTTCTGATAAGTTTCTCAAGCCTTTAAGGTTGTAAAACCCTATGAAAAATTAGTGTTCTTCGTCTTTGGAAATATAAAGATTTTGATATTGGTTATATTTATCTGTTATTTATTCTGAAAGTTTTCTTAAAACAGTTAAGTGTTATTCCGCAAACATCTTAATTGGACTTTGGTTCAAAACAAGGTTATTGGTTTACACTCTGATTTATTAAAACCAGTTAATCTTAGGTGATTTTTTATTCTGTCACCCTCTTAACCCTCTCCTCTCTTTCTCGATAGGAACTCAGAAACAGGAAGGGCATTACACGAGAAAAAACAGAGCCGCCAGCTCTGTTGTTGCTGACCCAAACAATCGCCGCCGCTAGAGGCGGTGCCGCCGTCGGCAGCCTCTCCACCCGGAACCCACACCATTCACACACCCTCTATTTCTACTCCTATTTTCTATTGATTTTACTCATAAATTTGCTTAAAAAAACTAAACCCATTAAATCACTATTGAAGATCATAGAAAACTTTTAAATCTTAAAAATGAAGAAGATGATGATTTTTGATATTGTTAGCTATTTATTTTTAGATTAATAAATCTATAAACAATCTCTTGTGGGTTCTATCATTCCCTTAAATAACACATACGAAAATTAAAGTTTAGATTGGTTACCTCAAAATCACAAGAATGGTGATGAATGTGATGATGAACTTGTTGCTCAATCCAAATTCTTGAACTACAAAAAAATCAACATTTTAAATATCAACCATGGAATTTGATAATTTATATCCTACTAACTCAAATTAATAATTAAATTAAATGACTCGAAATTAATTAATTACCTCAAAATTTTGCGGGCGTTACACCCCCACCAGCCGGTATAATCCGGGGGTGTTCGTCGAGGAAGACTCATCAGAAGAAGAGGACCCGGTGAAGCTGAAGGATCAGAGGAAGAAAACCCCTCCGAAGCTGAGGTACCAGAGGAAGAAGCAGAACCGATGGAGGTTAACGAATCCTCCAGCGGGTGGGGAGAGCCATCCGAAGAGGACCCACCATCACCGATGGTCCCCTCTTACATCCCCTATCGCCCATCTGCACCATCACACCGCACCTACCGCCCACAGCCCAACGGGCCACTGATGAAGTTTACGGCCCGTAAACGGGTATTTATGCCAAGACGGGAGTCTATCCCGGTACCAGCACCACAGCCAAGCCCTCCGCAACAGCGACAGGTGGATGCACGACGTTAGGGTTGGATGCCCAAGACTCTCCGTGAGTGGAGACGAGAGGAAGGAATCCCTTACCAGTTTGAGGTTGGAGGACCATCCTCCGCACCGATCCCACCGCTCACTCAGGAGCCGGCCGACCAGACCGTACCTCTTTTAGTAGCAATGTCTTCACGGCACGACCTCCAAATCCGGTTACCTAACCATGATATTGGAGAGATGACCGCTCATATAGAGCGGGAGGAGTTGCAAAACTCCAATATCTATTGGGCCAACCAGCACGCCCTCACCATTCAACACGACGGGCTGGAGGAGCTTCGGGAATGACTAGCCGAATGCGAAGCCTGCAATGAGGAGCTAACACAGCGCCTCAAGGCATTAGAGCAGGGAGAGACCCCCAATCACTCCCACACCTAGTATCTTTTAGCCTCTACGATGTAATTTTCGGGTAATAGCCCGCCCTAATGTAAGAAATTTATTATCGAATGAAATTTTAAGTTAATTATGACTCTATGTTAGATGATTATAGTACTACTGCATTAAGAAAATAGTCGAATCTTTAAGACTCAATTTCTTACACCATGTTTGTATTTGAACTTTAAGATAATGCCGCCAAGAAAAGCCATGAACGCAGCAGAAATCGAGCAATTAGTCGCACAAAGAGTGGCCGCGGCCATAGCCACTTATGAGACCAACCGAAATAGTTCTGCCAACGGAGATGGCGGTGCTAGCCGCACCACGGGAGGTACTGAAACCAACTCAATAGGTTGCGGGATTAAGAGGTTCTTGAGTTGCAAGCCCCGATACTTTAATGGGACCAAGGGAGCCATCGGATTGGTTCGATGGTTTGAGAAATCGGAGTTTGTTTTCCGCGTTAGCGGATGTATTGAAGGAGACAAGGTGAAGTTCGTCATCCACACTCTACAGGATAGCGCACTGACATGGTGGAATTCCTACGTCTAGTCAGTAGGAATCGATGAAGCCTATCAACTCGCCTGGTCTGAGTTGAAGCAAATGATGACGGACGAGTACTGTCCGAGGAACGAACTCCAAAAAATGGAATCGGAGTTCTGGAATCTGGCAATGAAGGGGACAGACATTGCAGGGTATACTAATCGATTCAACGAACTGAGCATCCTATGCCCACAGATGGTGACCCCCGAGTACAAGAAGATTGAGCGCTACATCTGGGGACTCGCCCATCAAATCCAAGGCAATGTCACTGCCTCCAACCCAACCACCATTCAGGACGCCATCAGAATGGCCAACAACCTTATGGACCAAGTGTCCCAAAGAAACGAGGCCAAAGCAGGGGACAAGAGAAAATGGGAGGACAAGTTTGGGAAGAATTCGGGCTCACAATCCAAGAAGCCTGAAACCATCAAGGCTTATGTAGCTGGACCCAAGACAAGGAAAAGCTACACAGGTACCAAGCCTTTCTGCACCCAATGCACCTACCATCACAACATAGGTCCCTGCCCAACCCCTTGCGGAAAGTGCAAGCGCCTTGGTCATTTGGCCAAAGACTGTAGATTTGGTACCCCGGGTAACAACGGTGGCAGCCAGAGGAGCTGCTATGAGTGTGGAGCTATCGGGCACTTCAAGAATAAGTGCCCAAAGTTGAATAATGGCGGAGGAGCTCAAGGGAGAGCTTTTGTATTGGGAGCAGGTGACGCTCGTTAGGATCCCCATGTGGTATCAGATACGTTTCTTTTAAATGACATTTATGCTTACGTACTATTTGATACCGAGGCTGATAGGAGCTTTATATCTGCTAAGTTTAGTGAGCAATTGAGTGTCACTCCTTTTCCCTTAGACAAATCTTATACTATAGAGCTGGCTGACAGCACAATAATAAAGGCAAATAATATTCTTAGGGAATGCACACTGAAGCTGGCAGATCATCCCTTTAAGATAGACTTGATGCCTATAGAACTCAGAAGCTTTGATGTGGTAGTTGGTATGGATTGGCTGTCATACAATCATGCCGAGATTTCGTGTTGTAAGAAAGTGGTACGGATACCCCTCAGCAAGAAGAAGGTCCTAACAGTCCAAGGGGAAAGAAAGAACCCTCAGCTGAATGTCATATCTGGCCTAAGGACATTAAAGTGCCTTAGAAAAGGTTGCCATGCAGTATTAGTCCAGATTGTAGAAAAAGAGTCGAAGGAGAAACGACTCGAGGATATTCCGGTGGTTTGTAACTATCCGAAGGTCTTTCCGGAATATTTTCCTAGGCTTCTGCTAGCTCGGCAAGTGGAGTTCCAAATCGACTTGGTCGCAAGAGCCCCATACAGACTCGCTCCTTCTGAAATGAAAGAGCTATCCAATCAACTACAAGAGTTGATGGATGAGGGATTCATTCGACCGAATTCCTCACCTTGGGGAGCTCCGGTCTTATTTGTGAAAAAGAAAGACGGATCCTTCAGAATGTGCATCGACTACCGAGAGCTAAATAAATTAACAGTAAAGAACCGCTACCCCCTTCTCAGAATTGACGACCTATTTGACCAACTACAGGGATCTAGCTTTTACTCTAAGATTGACCTACGCTCCGGGTATCATCAAGTCAAGGTTCGGGAGGAAGATACTCCAAAGACGGCCTTCAGAACGCGTTATGGACATTACGAATTTCAAGTGATGCCATTTGGGTTAACCAACGCACTAGCTGTATTCATGGATCTTATCAATCGGGTGTGTAAACCATATCTGGACAAATTCGTGATAGTGTTCGTAGACGACATTCTCATCTACTCCCGAAACCAAGAAGAACATGAACAACATCTCAAGCTGATCTTGGAGTTGTTAGAGAATGAACGGTTATACGCCAAATTTTCCAAGTGTGAATTTTGGCTGCGAGAAGTCAAATTCCTTGGGCATGTGATCAACAGCTAGGGAATCCAAGTTGACCCATCGAAAATCGAGGCCGTAAAGAACTGGGCAACTCCTAGAACTCCCACAAAAATCCGCCAATTCCTAGGACTTGCCGGTTATTACAGGCGATACATTGAAAACTTCTTAAAGATAGATGGTTCCCTATGTAACATCCTTGGATTTAAAATGTTGTAATTAAAATTATCAGCTTGAGTTTTGAAATTTATGTAATCAAGTCGAGTTAATTATAAATGTTATTTATTTAGAAACTTGAAGTTGATTGTTATTCTAAGGAATTAAGGAATTTTAAGAGTATTGAATTATTATTATTTAGTATGATGATTTTAAATGTTAATGACGATAAAATTAAGATGGAAATCAGTATTTAATGAAATCAGATAAGTTGAGGAGTTAGTTGTGCCAATAACCGAAAGTTGAGTATAAAAGACTCAAAAGTCTTTCATTTTAATTATATCACTCTCTCTCTAAAACTCTCTCTCTCTCTCTCTCTCTCTCTCTCTCTCTCTCTCTCTCTCTCTCTCTCTCTTGGCTCTCTTATCTTCAACAAACCAAAAAGAACTAAAAGTTGGAATTAAGAGCTAAGAAGTTGGAATCAAGATCATAGAAAGGAACTATACACACTACAATCAACGATTTCAGGTAAATAATACTTAAATTTTTGATAATCAAGGATTTTGGGTTCGGTTTACATGAAAACCGAATCATAGATTTAAAGTGGCAGATGTTGTTACATGTATGATTTTCTTGTGGAGATGTTTAAATCGAGTGTTTAGGATGCTAGGTACCAAATTTCAGGTCTTTATTCAAACTCAAAGTATGATTTTAAGAATTTAGTGTGTGTTTTGAGTGTGTGTGTTCGACTGTTGTATATAAGTGGCCAAAAAGTGTTCAATTTGGTACATAAAAGTGTTAATATTAGTGTTAAAAGTGTTGGAAATAAGTGTATTTAAGTTGGCATAAATTATTTCGAACACTGGATAAGTACAAAAATGATTCAATTAAATCTGGACAAATGAGAAAACTGCACAAGTATGAACTCGGATGATCCGAATTCGGATCTGATTTGAACTCAGATCTGGTCCGAATTCGGATGAGATCCGGACTGCGGATATTCATAACAGAAAATATTTCCAAGTGCCGAATTTCGGTCGGGGTCCGAATTCGGATGGGGTCCGAAACTGTAGGATCCAAATTTAAATATGGACCGAATTAGGATGTAGTCCGAATTGAGTATGGTCCGAATTCGGCTTTGGATCTGAAATTTGGGTCAATTATTATAAAATTTAAGTTTTATGAAATTTAACAACTATTGACATGATGTTGTGTTACAACTGACTTAACAGGTCCCTTGTGGTGTTGTTTAACCCACAATGGGGTACTTTGTGGATCCTGTTGAAAGCCCGAGGAGAAATAAAATTAACTGAAATTAACTAACGCACCCACTGTGAGTACATATGATTTCGCAGTTTATATCTGCTTTATGTTAGCTATTGCCTGCTGAGAAATGTTGTTTCACATTCATTTGGAATTCTACTAACTTGCGTAGAATTAGATGCACATTGATCTTGCTGCATGTCCATTCTTTTGTTGTGCATCTATCGATGGACCAGCGGGTCGCATCTGTATTCCGATGTTATTGAGCTATATGACCCCGAGCTGATCCCTTCGAGATTCTGGTAGGCAGTAAGTCATACCCGATGTTATGTCTGTCTCAGATGGTTGGTTTAATGCCGAGCTTTGAGCTCGAAGGAGCTGCGGCTCTTGTTCCGTACTTGGTGTACAAAGAGAGTATACGACGTTCGTCGTCGGTGTTACTCTTGTGGGGCTTCATAAAGATTTATATAATGCGTAAATCTGTGTATTCACTAAGCTTTGCTTACCCCTCAGTTGTTCAATTTTTACAGGAAAAAGGAAATCCGCTGCGGGACCTTCTAGCTAGGTCATCTATTGAAGTTTTTAAAAATATCTACTACTCATTTTGGTAACTGAATTATGGGATTATTGTGGTAATATATTTGGGATGATGTAATGCTACTGAGCATGTAGACTTAGATTTGAAACCTTGTAGCACCGTAGGGTGTTTAAAACATTTGTATTATTTTTATTAATGTACTATTAATGCTTCCACACTTATTTAAGCATTCGGATCATTATGTAATAATTTATGTGGTGTTTAATCCTGGGTGTATTGTAATGATGGTTATTGTGGCAAGGGTGTCACCCCCTAACAGAGCTGACTCGGAAAGATGTGAAGTATAGCGGGGGTGAAGAGCACGAGAATGTTCAACAGTTAAAGAAAAAATTATGTAGTGAACCAATTCTGTCCTTACCTGAAGGGACTGAAAACTTTGTGGTCTACTGTGATGCCTCACACAACGGATTAGGTTGTGTGCTCATGCAAAAGGATAAAGTCATTGCTTACGCATCACGGCAACTCAAAATCCACGAGGTGAACTATACAACTCACGACTTGGAGCTCGGAGCAGTGGTGTTTGCTCTTAAAATATGGAGGCACTACCTTTACGGGACAAAGTGCACGGTATTCACGGATCATAAGAGCCTTCAGCACATCGTGGACCAAAAGGAGTTGAACATAGGCAACGACGCTGGGTTGAACTGCTAAGCGATTACGACTGCGAGATCCGTTACCACCCGGGCAAGGCAAACGTTGTAGCTGATGCGTTAAGCCGAAAGGAATGGGTTAAGCCCTTGAGGGTCCGAGCTTTGGTCATGACAATCCAGTCAAACCTAAACTCTCAGATTCTCGAGGCAGAGAAAGAAGCAGTCTAGGATGAAAACCTACTGGATGAAACTTTAAGAGGCATGAACAAGCAGTTTGAAACAAAGTCCGACGGATGCCAATACTTCATGAACCGTATTTGGCTTCCGAAGATCGGAGGACTAAGAAAGCTGGTCATGGATGAAGGGCATAAGACTAGATATGCTATTCACCCAAGATCGGATAAGATATACCACGACTTAAAGAATTTATACTGGTGGCCAAACATGAAGGCTGACATTGCCAAATATGTCAGCAAGTGTTTAACGTGTTTAAAGGTTAAGGTCGAGCACCAGAAACCGTCAGGGCTATTGGTATAGCCAGAGATCCCGCAGTGGAAGTGGGAAAACATCACTATGGACTTCATAACTAAATTGCCGAAAACATCTGGTGGTTTTGACACCATTTGGGTGATTGTGGATCGACTCACCGAGACCGCGCATTTCTTGCTAATCAATGAGACTGATAAGATGGATAAGTTAACCCGAATCTATCTTAAAGAAGTCGTCTCAAGGCATGGAGTCCCGGTGTCGATCATATCGGACAGAGATAGCCGATTCACATCACGATTCTGGTAATCGTTACAAGGGGCGTTGGGTACACGCCTGGACATGAGCACGACCTATCACCCCACAGACGGATGGTTAGAGTGAAAGAACGATTCAGACGTTGGAGGACATGCTAAGGGCATGTGTTATCGACTTTCGAAAAAGTTGGGACAGGCATCTGCCATTAGTTGAATTTTCCTACAACAACAGCTACCATTCGAGCATTAAGGCTGCTCCATTTGAGGCACTTTATGGGCGAAAGTGTCGGTCACCGCCTTGTTGGGCTGAGGTAGGAGATAGCCAGATCACTGGACCCGAGATCATCCAGGAGACTACTGAGAAGATAGTCTAGGTCCGTAACTGGTTAAAGACCGCTCAATATAGACAAAAGAGTTACGCAGATGTCAGGAGAAAAGATTTGGAATTTTAGGAGGGAGACCAAGTCATGCTCAAAGTCTCGCCTTGGAAAGGCGTAATCCGCTTCGAAATACGAGGAAAACTCAATCCTCGTTATATCGGGTCATTCAAGGTTTCCAAAAAAATTGGCCCGGTAGCCTACCGTCTTGACCTACACCCAGAACTCAGCAATGTGCATAATACGTTTCATGTCTCCAACCTTAAGAAGTGTCTGTCAGATGAAACACTCATCATACCGATGGATGAGTTACAGTTGGATGATAAGCTGCACTTCGTGGAGCAACCAGTAGAAATAATGGACCGAGAAGTCAAGAAACTAAAACACAGCCGGATACCAATAATAAAAGTTAGATGGAAATCCAAACGTGGACCGGAATTTACTTGGGAACGTGAAGATCAGTTCCGAGCCAAGTACCCTCATCTATTCACGAATACCCTTGCTACAGCAAGCACGAGCTGAATTTCGGGACGAAATTCTCATAACAGGAGGAGACTGTAACAACTGGCTCAGAACCAAGTATGCAAAAATTTAATTTATCAAATAGTTATTTAGACTTTGGAAAAATTTTAAAAAAAAATTACCGAACTCGGATAAATAGTGTCGAACTCGGATGAATAGTGCCAAACTCGGATGAATAGTGCCAGATTATTTAAATTAAAAATATTGAATTTTTCACACGTTTTTGTACTTTTAATATTAAAATAATGGAAAAGTACCATCACTTATCAACTTTTCACCCAACATATCCCTATAAAAGGACAAAATAGCAGTTGACTTTTCATTATTTTAATAATAAACCCATTAACTAAACACAATCATCACACTTTTTTTCAAAAGTTACGGCTGAACCTTACCTATTATACCAACACCCAACCAAATTTACTTTTCATTTTTCATCATGAGTTTTCATTTTAATTAAATTTAAATAACAATTCCTCTCTATAAATAGAACCTATCGGTTCTATTCTAAAAATACACCAACACAAAAAGTTCCAAGTCTTCTCTCTTTTCAAAATCTCCTCAAGAGTTCCTCCTAAAATTTTAAGAAGATCTCTTTTGTAAGTATTCTTTCAATACTACTTTGTTTATGAATTTATGCATGCAAATAACATCAAGCAAATATTTTCATGCAACACTCTATACTAAACAAATGCATAAATTTTTGTAGAACATATGAATGTCACAAATAATTTATAAACTAATATGTATACATATATATTACGTCCAGATTATATATATATATATATGTATATATATATATGTATATATATATATATGTATATATATATGTATATATATATATATATATATATATATATATATATATATATATATATATATATATATATATATATATATATATATATATATATATATATATATATATATATATATATATATATATGGATTGAGGTTCTATGGGACACCATGATGCATTGTGAACTGGGGAAACCAAAAATGCACAATATATTAAATAAGGATGCAATAAGGGCATAATTGAAAGTTTAAACAATTATTTAGTTAGATTAAGATATTTAAAATATTTTATATTCAAATAACCGGATATATATTATGGTAATTGCTAAAATTGTGAAGTTTTTAGTTAGGATAGATTGCATTTGTTTCGACTTTTTATCCATGCATGTATTCATATGGTTTTCATTTCCACACTTGTGGCTAGACATCCGATTGAAATTGAATTTATATGCATATCTTCAATGCATAAACATTATTGAAATTGAATTTATATGCATACTGAAATTACCTTAATATGCATTAACAAAAAAAAGATGAACACCATTATGCACTAACTCATTACCAGTCCATAAACTACAAACATTATCAGTTCGAAATCTAACACATACCATACATGCATTATGCATCCCCGACTAAAATTTGCTAAAAACCCGCTAGATAAAACCTTCACAAATATGCATTTGTGAACTATAATCAATCTGCAGCCGCTAAGTCTTAAAGTTAACGCATAATGCATTTCAAAAGAGATGCAACTCAAACCTTCATAAACACATACTTCGATTATGAAGTAAACACCCTACCGATTGAACCCAAAACTAACTAGGGCATAAAAAACCCCCAAATACAAAATACGCACTTCGATTATGCACTAACCCCCTTAATGAACACGAAATATGCAACAATGCACTTCCATTTAACAAAATAATCAAAGTTGCAACGGCGAAAAAGAAACCGGTTGTTCGCACATGAATATTTGTTTTCCCCCTTTTTTTAAAACCCTTGAACCGTATGCATTGTATCTGTGTACTTGAAGAACAAAGCTTAATCCATTTGAGTATGCATGAGCGATTTTTGGGATAAAAATGGAGGGAGGAATCTTGAGCGAAATCCGGAGCAAATTTCGATTATGGAAGGAGGGCTAGAATCGCGGTATGCAATGAAGGAAGGTAACTTTTAGCTAAATGAACCTTCTTCCAATTTTGCCCCTTCGCGTGTGATATGTTGTGCACCGGTGCAACAAAGTTTAACTTAATTACCCTTTTGCCACTAAAATCTGATCCATTTAAATTATCGATCTAACGGTGTATGGAGGTTCCCAAGTTGCACAATACATATAGGTTCCCCATGGAACTTGACCCTATATATATGTATATATGTTGAACAAAAATCATTTAAAAACCAAAAGGATTAAATTATGTTCTACGAGAAATAATATATATATATATATATATATATATATACACACACACACACACACACACACACACCAATCAACATCATTTTATAAATACATAGAAATATTTATACACCACTATATAGATATATAAAAATGTTTATACACCACAAGTTTCACGTAAATATTTCGTATAAAATATTCAAACACAAACTATATCAATATTAATCTGAACTTGTAAAAATCTTAGGACGTCCTCAAGTTTCGACACTAAAATTTTGTTTCAACTCAGATCAATTATCATCATATCAACAAGGTGAGTCTTCATAGCCACTGTTTTCACTATCATATTGGGGTGAAAATATGTAACAACCCAACTTTTAGCCCAACTTATTATCTGATTATCGAACCAATAATTATTTGAATTATAATTTAATTAAGTTTTGAAATATTTAATTAAATTATATATATATATATATATATATATATATATATATATATATATATATATACATATATATATATATATATTTGAATTATGATTTAATAATTATTAAAGATAATTAAATAAAAGAGAGATATAAGATACAAAAGTAAAAACGGGTTAAGTAGCAAACGTAACTGACTACGTATATAAACGTGATTATGATCATTTAAATCATTCTCTCTCTCTCTCTCCTCTCTCTCTAGACTTTCTCTCTCTAGATTTTCTCTCTCTACTCTCTCTCTAAGATTTCTTCCAAACCGACCGTTCGATTATCAAGATTTATACATCATCGGGAAGATCTCGAAGAATACTACAATAATCTACCATTGTATGAAGGATTACATACGAATTTGAGGTAAGGATTTACGTATTAAGCTTCTATATTTTCGGTTTTAAAGTTAAGAATTCGAATTTAGCATTTTCATGAAATTAAACCTAGTTTAACTTGAGATTTAACTAGAATAAGCATAATATAAGTGAACCTAGGAGTAATATTTAACACATTTTTGTGAATTTAGACCTAAAAACGCATGTTTTAAAGATATAAATGATGAACAAATTCGAGAAGCCAAGAACAAACTCGAATTTTTAACTAAAGTTGAACTCAGGATCGAATTTGAGCATAAATTCGAGAGGGTGTTCGAATTTGATGTTAAATTCGAATGGGGCTTCGAATTTAACCCCTTTTATTCGACTATGACCATTAAAATCGAAGGTGGCATTCGAATTTGATACTAGAATCGAAGATAGGTTCGAATTTGGTGAGATATGCTCGAATTTAGTGTTGCATGTTTGAATTTAGTACATGAGATTCGAATTTAACCACTCATGATTCGAATTTAAGACCATATTGGAATATAGGTTCGAATTTGATGAATTATGTTTGAATTTATTATATAAAATTGAATCCCACTCCCTAGATTTGGATATCTTGAATAAATCACATGAACAACACATAAAATGACAAAATAATTAGCTTAATGATAAATTATATATATATGATAATATATATATATATATATATATATATATATATATATTGATCTTTAGAGAATAATAATTAACCAAGAATACGAAAGAAAGATTCTAATGAGATTGATGACCATGTCAAGATATGGGATTTTGAGATTAAAAGATCAACGAACGAACATTGAGCCTATTAATAGAATGAATATTGAATACACTATTCAAATGTTATGAATAACAGATTGAGCAACAAGCAAAATGGCGAGCATCTGAAATCTGATATAAGTCAGATAGTGGTTCTAATCCACTACATATTGTGAGCAACAGAGCCAGAGCCAGAAAGTGAAAGTGCAAATTAACCAGTAACTGTGAGTTGTAGATTTTACTTTAACTGCAAATTATGTGAATTGAGACTTTTGTTGCATGATCTGATTTTATTGGCATTCTGATCTTATTGTGCATATTGATAATTGCCATGATTACTATGAATTGTTGAGCAGATCATTTATTCTTCTAGATTCTATTTCATTGATGAGTCATTTGCTTGTTAAGCTTAACTCCATCACTATTGTTCAGTGTTGGGTTAATGTTAGACTTATGATGTGTTGATTTACGTGATGAAAGCACAGAGGGTAGCTAGAGCTGAGCATTCTGATGATACCCATATAGCAATTACTGGTAGCTAGCCCAGTACGTGGCTGATCCCCACTAATGATGCGTGTGTATGGAGTTATCATCATCCGAGAATTCCTTATGAATTTGTCTAAAAGTCGCAAGAGCAACAACAGTTTTATAACTGGGAGCTGAGCAAAGTCGCGCATCAAAAGAGCATTAATCGGCCAACGTCCCTTGGAGATTGAGCTGTGCATGAGCCTAGTGCAGTGCATAAGCAATAGAGCTGAGCCGTGCATGAGCCGAGTGCAGTGCATGTGCTTCCGCGTTCATAATTGCATGTTAAATGTGAAATTTTACATTCTCACTAAGCAATTAAGCTTACCCCGTTGTTGCATTATTTTTCAGGTAAAGGCAAAGGATTGGCTGGACCTAGTTCATAGGTCAGGACTTTGAAAGAGCTTGAAGTGCTTTAGAACCTGTTTCAACACCTTGGTACTTGATTGATGATTGAGCTTTGGGGTTCGGGGCTAGTTTACATTTGTGCTTTGATGAAATAGTTTAGAAGTCTGTGCCCTATTACTTAAATTCTGTCTCTGTTTGTAATTAACTTTAATTCCACACTGTTAATTATTATCTTAGTCTCATGATTGATATTGCGTTGCTACTGGGCCTAGACTTAAGACCTTTGAGAAATCTTGGGTCTCACAGGATGGTATCAGAGAAATAGTTTGAGTGAATCATTGTATTACGTGTAATACATGATCTCAAACTTGTGCAATGCTATAGTATCAATCATGACAGGATGGCTTGAACTAAGATAGGTTTCAGAGACTAGTAGGACGGGGCATGAAAGGGTACAATGTGCTAGACTAATGAGCTAAATATTTAGTGATTTGAATTTCAGAGCTATGTCAGGAGAAGGTGGACCATCGGTGGCATGACCCCAGAGCAAGTCCTGGAAATGATGCAACAACTAATAACCCAGAATAATGAGCAACAAAACAAGTTTATGCTAGAACAAATTGAATCAATAAAGAAAACTAAAAAGAGAAATAAACATAAAAAGAAGCAAGTTGAACAGTCAAGCGAATCAGATTCTGATGATGTGCATGTCAATCAACGAGTTGTGCAGCCAAAAGGCTGTAGATTCAAAGACTTCAAAGCGAGTGGTGCCATAACGTTTGAAGGCACAGTAAATCCAATACAAGCGTTAGATTGGATAAGTCATACTGAAGAGATCTTCAGTATCTCAGAATGTCTGGATAGCAATAGAGTTAAGTTTGCTACAGCACTGTTCGTTGGAGCTGCTAGAGCCTGGTGGAAAACACAAATGAGCATCTATGGTGAGGAAGCAATTATGACATTGGACTGGGAGCAGTTTTTGGAGATGTTCAATGCCAAATACTGTCCAGCAGACAAACAAGACGAACTCGAGATGCAGTTGATGCAATTGAAACAAGGAACCAAGACCATTGATGAATACGAGCATGAGTTCTCGAGACTTTGCGGCTACTCGTCATATCAAGTAGCAACAGAAGAACGTAAGATAAACCGATTCAGACTAGGTCTGAATCCAGCATATAGAAGACAAATGAGTAGCATAAAATTCAAAACGTATCTCAGTATAGTGGAAGCAGCAAGAATGGTGGAGCGGGAATTCGCAGATTCGAGTTGTGAACCCGTTATGATGGCTATAAGTACTACATGTCCATCTCCACCTAAGAAACAGAAATCTAGAAGATTCTTTAGTTCATCAAAGTCCAGTCAGCAGCAATCACAAGCATCCTCTACACCTCAGAAGACTAGAGTCTATTCCATACAGTCAGGAGCACGACCGTGTAAACGCTGTAACAAATTTCATAGTGGACGCTGCAACCCTATAGATGTGACCTGTTACGCTTGTAAACGGATTGGACATGGAAGCGATGAGTGCCCAGAAAGAAACGACGTATGCTACAACTGTGGTGAGCGTGGACATTATGCCAAACATTGTCCAAATGCACGCATGCTTACCAATCCTGAGCAACCAGTTGGCAGAGCAATCCAACAGAGTGCTACAATGATACCTACAGCAAAGGCGCGAGCTTTCCATATAACTGCTGAGGATGCCGAGGAGACACTAGAAACGCCAAAAGATAACAATGGTAACTAATAATAAGTTTCTTATATGATAAAATGATTTAATTCCATTGCCAGATGAAATTCAATTCCAACATAAGTATTGAGTTAACTGTGCAACCTTGTCATCGATAGTGAATAATGCGGATGACATATGGGTTGTATCAGTTGAAGTTACTATACAAATACATTTTTCCAATCAGAAATTATACCTATAAAACCAATATAGGTATTGTAATCTGAATCGTGTATGATTCAAAAGCTCTAAGAAATCAAAATATAATCCTAAAACACAAGGTACTTCGTAAATCCTTGTAATCTGAATGATTACAGCGTGTCTTATAATGAGACGGAGGTAGAAGTTGCTAATTAAATAAAACCTATTAAGAAGTAAATCATTGAAACAAATTGTCAAACACCCAATGACAACTTGAATGAGAATCAAAGAAGTCAGAGGCACAAAGCGAGAGTAATAAAGAAATAGATTGAGATCTTTGTTAAGCCAAGCAATTAGTCATGAATGGTCAATAAAAGTCTGTCATATGCCAAAATAAATGTAAGAATGGATTCTCACTATGTCGACGCGAGACTAGTGAGATATCTAATATGGAATTCCTATTCCACCTAACTGCATATAAAATGAAAAGTTTCCGCCAAAAGAGTAAAGTAATTTTAAATTTAGAAATTCATCGATGAAAAGTCAAACATAAGTCCATACATATAATTAAACAGAACCAAAGATTATTGCTTTGTCAAAGCCCTTTTGACCGAATTGCACAGTGAACTAATAGAGGAAGGCGATGACGATAAAGTAGAAGATGATGTAAATAGTCGTGGAGACGGTTTTGGAACCCTGGTAACTCGAGACCTGACTTCAATTACAGAATCTGCCGTCATGTCTAACGAATCACACCGAGAAAGCCTAAGTAAATTGTCGATTTTTATCTAAATCGTTTTTCTTAGAATTCGATTCTGTATAGTATTTGTTTTCCATGTTGTTAATGTTCCTATTCGCTGGAAGATTTGAAAACGTATGATCTTTTCAAGTTCTTGATCATGTTTGACTTACCTGAAATATCCATCAACTGCTGAAACCGTTGTGAAGAAGATGTGGTCGATTGTAACTTCAAATTTTGATTCTCTGTTCGAACTCTTGTTTTGTTCGGCAAGCTTTAAATGCAGCATTTCAACATTTTGCCTCAATCTCTCATTCTCGGCTTCTAAACACTCGATCATCTTGGAGGATTTTGCTTCTCGAGAGGCTGCTTATGTAAAGGATTTGGCGGATATGGCAGCACAATTGAAGACCGAGGTAGGTGAGATGGAGTCGTTACACGAAGAGTTGGCTCCGGATATAGCGCCGGAGGATTGATTCCATTTGTTTGTCAGAGCAAAGAAAATTATAAGTCTTCATAGCAAGTCAGCACAAATCAAAAATCGGCTAAGCGATTGATGATTGTAACATCATCAATAAAAGAAACATAAAAGTACAGATATCAGACTCCCGAAAAGCTCTGTAACTATTACAGGAGCAAATGAAAAGAGATATGAGCTAGCTAATATATAGAGATGCTAGCTGAATTGAAATTAAATCTCAAAAGTCCACAAAATGAATATATGAATGATAAGTCAGAATTCCTAAAAGTGATCAACTACAATTACATAACAGTGAAATATTGAATCAAATATGAACTTCGAGAAGAAATTTGAATTTCTTGTACGTGTGAATCTCAAAGAAGCATAAATCATGAAAAACAGATGGTGCTCGTTCAGTGGAATCACCACAAAGGTTCGTATCAGTCTTGGGAATCAATAGATATCATAAAAGCTATCTACCCAAGTCTGTTCGAACAAAGCTAACTTCGGGGACGAAGTTTGTGCGTGGTGGAGCCCATTCTGTAACAACCCAACTTTTAGCCCAACTTATTATCTGATTATCGAACCAGTAATGTAATTTTATTACATTATTTGAATTATAATTTAATTAAGTTTTGAAATATTTAATTAAATTATATATATATATATATATATATATATATATATATATATATATATATATATATATATATATATATATTTGAATTATGATTTAATAATTATTAAAGATAATTAAATAAAAGAGAGATATAAGATACAAAAGTAAAAACGGGTTAAGTAGCAAACGTAACTGACTAAGTATATAAACGTGATTATGATCATTTAAATCATTCTCTCTCTCTCTCCTCTCTCTCTAGACTTTCTCTCTCTAGATTTTCTCTCTCTACTCTCTCTCTACTTCTCTCTAAGATTTCTTCCAAACCGACCGTTCGATTATCAAGATTTATACATCATCGGGAAGATCTCGAAGAATACTACAATAATCTACCGTTTCATGAAGGATTACATACGAATTTGAGGTAAGGATTTACGTATTAAGCTTCTATATTTTCGGTTTTAAAGTTAGGAATTCGAATTTAGCATTTTCATGAAATTAAAGCTAGTTTAACTTGAGATTTAACTAGAATAAGCATAATATAAGTGAACCTAGGAGTAATATTTAACACATTTTGTGAATTTAGACCTAAAAACGCATGTTTTAAAGATATAAATGATGAACAAATTCGAGAAGCCAAGAACAAACTCGAATTTTTAACTAAAGTTGAACTCAGGATCGAATTTGAGCATAAATTCGAGAGGGTGTTCAAATTTGATGTTAAATTCGAATGGGGCTTCGAACTTAACCCCTTTTATTCGACTATGACCATTAAAATCGAAGGTGGCGTTCGAATTTGATACTAGAATCGAAGATAGGTTCGAATTTAGTGAGATATGCTCGAATTTAGTGTTGCATGTTTGAATTTAGTACATGAGATTCGAATTTAACCACCCATGATTCGAATTTAAGACCATATTGGAATATAGGATTGAATTTGATGAATTATGTTTGAATTTATTATATAAAATCGAATCCCACTCCCTAGATTTGGATATCTTGAATAAATCACATGATCAACACATAAAATGACAAAATAATTAGCTTAATGATTAATTATATATATATATATATATATATATATATATATATATATATATATATATATATATATATATATATATATATTGATCTTTAGAGAATAATAATTAACCAAGAATACGAAAGAAAGATTCTAAGAGATTGATGACCATGTCAAGATATGGGATTTTGAGATTAAAAGATCAAGGAATGAACATTGAGCCTATTAATAGAATGAATACTGAATACACTATTCAAATGTTATGAATAACAGATTGAGCAACAAGCAAAATGGCGAGCATCTGAAATCTGATATAAGTCAGATAGTGGTTCTAATCCACTACAGATTGTGAGCAATAGAGCCAGAGCCAGAAAGTGAAAGTGCAAATTAACCAGTAACTGTGAGTTGTAGATTTTACTTTAACTGCAAATTATGTGAATTGAGACTTTTGTTGCATGATCTGATTTTATTGGCATTCTGATCTTATTGAGCATATTGATAATTGTCATGATTACTATGAATTGTTGAGCAGATCATTTATTCTTCTAGATTCTATTTCATTGACGAGTCATTTGATTGTTAAGCTTAACTCCATCACTATTGTTCAGTGTTGGGTTAATGTTAGACTTATGATGTGCTGATTTACGTGATGAAAGCACAGAGGGTAGCTAGAGCTGAGCATTCTGATGATACCCATATAGCAATTACTGGTAGCTAGCCCAGTACGTGGCTGATCCCCACTAATGATGCGTGTGTATGGAGTTATCATCATCCGAGCATTCCTTATGAATTTGTCTAAAAGTCTCAAGAGCAACAACAATTTTATAACTGGGAGCTGAGCAAAGTCGCGCATCAAAAGAGCATTAATTGGCCAACGTCCCTTCGAGATTGAGCTGTGCATGAGCCTAGTGCAGTGCATAAGCAATAGAGCTGAGCTGTGCATGAGCCGAGTGCAGTGCATGTGCTTCCGCATTCATAATTGCATGTTAAATGTGAAATTCTACATTCTCACTAAGCAATTAAGCTTACCCCGTTGTTGCATTAGTTTTCAGGTAAAGGCAAAGGATTGGTTGGACCTAGTTCATAGGTCAGGACTTTGAAAGAGCTTGAAGTGCTTTAGAACCTGTTTCAACACCTTGGTACTTGATTGATGATTGAGCTTTGGGGTTCGGGGCTAGTTTACATTTGTGCTTTGATGAAATAGTTTAGAAGTCTGTGCCCTATTACTTAAATTCTGTCTCTGTTTGTAATTAACTTTAATTCCGCACTGTTAATTATTATCTTAGTCTCATGATTGATATTGCGTTGCGACTGGGCCTAGACTTAAGACCTTTGAGAAATTTTGGGTCTCACAAAATACATGATTTGTTTTTCATATGGACATCAAAACCGTTTATTTATTATATGTATTACACATATGTTTGCGTGGATCCATCAGCCCTCATATCATGAACCGTTAATTACATTTATTTGTAAGCGCGAATTATTGTGGATAGATATATCAGGAGTCATGCCCCCCATTCGGGTTAGTTCAGTTCGGCTAACAGTGGGTGCATATATATTCAACACATGGTATTACAGTCGGGGATACTGCACATGGAAAACTCATTTTAATTAAGTTTCGGTTGCATGATGGTTTATGTAATACATACATGAAATTTATGTTTTATAAATTCAACTCATTTATGTCCATACAAGTCTTTTATCGTGTAAACCTATGAACTCGCCAACAATTTGTTGACGTCTTTTAGCATGTATTTTCAAGTAACTAAGGCCTGCTTTGA
The DNA here is from genome assembly GCA_020465985.1 of Centrapalus pauciflorus. Lineage (NCBI taxonomy): Eukaryota > Viridiplantae > Streptophyta > Magnoliopsida > Asterales > Asteraceae > Centrapalus > Centrapalus pauciflorus. The sequence goes on from JAANYP010009673.1 coordinate 151,735, forward strand.
ATCAGACATACCCATAGGCTTCCGCATTCTTGGAGTCACATCCTTCAGAGATTTTTAATGCATTATTGAAGACGTTTAATTATGCATTTACATCTCTGTATTTTGTTAAACTTATTGGTCTGTAAAAACAATATTTTATATTTCATGTTAGACCGATGTATTTTTGCAAACGTCCATATAGTGGTCGTTCGTTATTACTATGGTTACGCTTTCGCATCCCGTCACGCATCGCCGCCAACCGGGGTAGCAGGGTGTGACTCCCACCTTCTACAACTTCGGTATATTCTGTCACCAATAGTAATGACACCCCTCCGGACAACATTTTTTAGCCTTCATTACATGTTAACACGAATCATAGTGTTAACTAATATCTGGTGACTTTTTGAGACTTCACTACATGTTAACACTAATAGTAGTGTTAATTTGCTATTATTTTTATAAATTGAGCGTAGTGACATGTATATTTATATGACTATCATTTGCGATATGTAGATGGGTGGACACAGTGACCCAAGGGAAGATCCTATGGATTAGTCTGATGAGTGTGAAAGATTTTTCCTAGAAATATTGTTTGAAAGGGTAAATAGGGATCTACATGGTGCTCCCGTCTTCAAAGCAACTACTGACTGGGGCGCTATGAGTGATCAAATATTTGCCAAGTTTGAAGTTCTGTATCCGCAAGACAAATTAAAAGGAAATTACCAACGTTTAAGAATGACTCACACAAAGTTCACTGAGTTGATAAGTAACACTAGTGTTACATGGGATTCACAATCTGGGATGGTTTCTGCTAATGATACTGTTTGGGATGAGTTTTTTTAAGGTATGCTTATTTATGGTAATGAATTTTTATTTATAAATTTGTGAAATACATAACATGCACGAGTTCAATAACTTGGTGAAATACATAACATGCTTCTCATATGTTACAGAGAGGTCCCATTTTCAAGTCATTCAAGAAGAAAGGATGCAAGATATATATTTTACTGAGTGTTGTATTTATTCAATCAAATATGATCAATCCTTCAGGTGCATTTCATAATGCATCAATTGCAGTTCCGGTCACTTCCTCTGAAGAACATAGAAATCAAGCGGGATTACCTAATGCCTCCAGATACTACACGCCAACAGAGTGGAGATAAACATAAGTCAGCGGATAGCTTGGACCAAGGTATTGGGATGCGGAGGCAGAAAAAGTCTGGTGGAAAAGAAAAATATGATCAATTCCTTGAATGTTGGAGCCAATCAATGGCGGCACACAAAGAATCGTATATGATGAAACAAGACATAATGAGATCAACATGAACGAGTTCAATAACAAATCAAGAGTTGGATGAATGCATCGAACCCCTTAACACAATTCCTTGTGTGAGCAAGACAGCTTATAATTGAGCAATTGATCGATTCGAAAACGCTCACTATAGGAGATCTTTCCAGAAGATGCCAGATGATAGGAGAAGAGATTGGTTTGATGGGTTGGACGACGAATAGTCGTAGCCATGGATGTTAGCTTTGTGTTTGTGACCATTACCATGTTATTTGTATTTCGAACTAATGTTTGTATTTGACTTTAACTATGTTTGAACCGCAGATTAAGTATGTGTTTGTGAATGTAATTTGGTAGTCGTGGATAGATCAACATGTTATAATCTTTGTTATTTCCGATATATATTTATCTTATATGAGCATTTCTGATGCATTATTATTTTATGAATGCAGGTTGTATGATGAAGAAATATGTGAAGATAGGAATGCTGCAGTTTCTCCCTAAGATACCTTGTAGTTTGCTATTATATATGTAGCCTATAGGCAGTCTTTAATGAAACATGAGTGCACAATAATGAGCACATTTAATCATCTTTTTAAATGCAGTTTGGCTGTTGGTTAAAGTCACTATGGCTGGCCCATTTATGTATGACCCAATAATAAGCAGCTCGAGTTCAGAAAATGAAAATGACGTGTTAGATTTTATGGCATTTACATATTTTAGAGAGCACACAACCATGTTTATGGATAGATTGCCTTGTAGAACCTTCTCCCTTAGTGGGAAAGAATGCGTTCGTGAAATTTTATGTGGAAATCCTACTGTATATTACGAGTCGTTTCGAATGAGACCACATGTATTTTTAAACCTATATGATAAGCTTAAAGGCATGGGTTTATTACATGATCGTAGAGATGTTTCTGTTGAGGAAGGATTGGCTATGAGTTTGTGCATTTTTTGTCATGGCTCAACACAAAGAATAGTTGTTGATCGATTTCAATGTTCAAACGGGACTATTCACACATGCTTTAAAAAATTGTGCGAGCGTTGAAGGCTTTTGCAGTTACCGTAGTTAAACCTAGACAAACGGGAGGTGTTCAACCGAGATTTTAGCTAATCCACGATGGTATCCGTTCTTCAAGGTATGCTTGTAATATAATTTTGTTCTTACAAATAATTCATTAGGTGGATGTTAAATACGATGCATTATGTGTAGAATTGTATTGGTGCAATAGACGGTACTCATGTAGCGGCTTGGGCACCAGCGTCTAAACAAAAATCGTTCTGTGGTAGAAAAGCCACTCTTGTTACACAAAATGTATTGGTTATATGTTCACACGACATAATGTTTACATTTGTGTATGCCGGATGGGAAGGGACGACTAATGACTCTCGTGTTTTCTATGATGCTATAGTTAGACGACAAAACAAGTTCTCGTGGTAATACATCTTTTAGATTATAATTTCTCCTTTTGATCATTGTTGCTCTATGTTTTACTATAATTGATATATGATTTTGGAATATGTTGCAACAGATTATTTTTATGTAGTTGATAGTGGCTACCTAAATCTAAAGGGATTTTTAGCTCCGTACCGCGGTGAAAGATATCATCGATCCTATTGGTAAAATTTTTAAGGAGTACGAGGAAAAAAATAGGTATTCAATTTTATGCACTCTTCCGTCCGCAAAGGTGATTGAACGTACATTTGGCATGCTCAAAGGACGATTTCATATTCTCAAAAGTATACCATGGAACTATCCATTGAGACGTCAAATGTCTATTCCGCATGCATGTTGTGTGTTGCATAATTTTATAAGAATGGAAGATAGGGCGGATAATTTGTTTACTCAATATGGCGAAGAATATCTTGAAGTTTCAGGGGAACATGACGTACAATTTAATGTTGTTTAAGAAGGACATGCATTGGACATGACTGCCACCGATGAAATGGCTCAAGTAAGAGATAATATTGCTAATGAGTTGTGGGAAAAATACAATAGTCGTCATCAACATCGTTTTAATTAAAGTATGTTGTTCGTTTTGTTGGATTATATTATGACGTGTTATATCGTAACTTCGTATTGTGTTATGACATTGTATTATATTATAACTATCGCGATGTATTATATTGTAACTATGTATGTATTGTATAATGACGTTCTATTATATTGTAACCTTGTAGGTTCTTGTTATTTATTAAATGTTGAAAACTAAACATATAAGATGACAATTGAACATGTTTTCATAATTTTCAAGCTGAAAACTGAAAGTTGTATTTGAACATGTTTTCAATTAAGCGTGCGTTTGGTACAGAGAATGAAAATGCAGAGAAATGACAATAGAGAATGGAATTGCAGAGAAAGAAAATTGGTCTGGAGAAACAGAATTGATTCATCTGTTTGGTACAACATAGAATTCAACAAAGAAATGTAACAGAGAAACATGTCTCTTGTTTGGTACAATAGAGAATTCTATATAAATTCTAGAGTTAATTGCATAGATGGTCCTTTAACTATCCCCAAATTGCAGCTATCGTCCTTTTTCGAAAACGTTGCAATTTGGGTGTTTTATGTACCAAAAAGTTGCAATTAAGGTCCTTTCTAACGGAATCCGTTAAATGCCTCTGTTAAGTCAAGGGCATTTTAAATGACCTTTTTTGCAATTTTTCTTATTATTTGCTTTTTCTTATTATTATTATTATTATTATTATTATTATTATTATTATTATTATTATTATTATTATTATTATTAAACCTAATATTAACTAAATTTATAAACATGAGTACCAGATCCAAATCCAGGTGTGTGAAATCAAATTTGCTCTGTGTAAGAACATAAACCAAAACTCGCACTGTGCCTTCTCTTTTATCAATCATCAATATCTCTATCTCTCTGTACAACTCCGACAATGTCTCCGAAGCCATCAATCAACGGAACCGAAGGCAACAACGAGAGAGAAAAAGGCAAAGAAGACACTGAGGAGGACCAGGACGAAGAAGAGGAGGAAGATGAACCGAGGCTTAAGTACCAGACAATGGGAGGCACCGTGCCAAATCTGGCCTAATCATGCGTATTCTTTTCCTTCGATTTTAGATGAATCATGATGGAGTATGCTTGATATGGTTTCTTCTGGCAACAGACACAGACTCCGGCACCACCACCAGCCAACGTCTGTCACAGCCAACTCAAACAAACCTTGTCATAACCACTCCATCCTCTTAATCGATTTCCAGACAAACCCAAGTCGATGATATCCACACACCAAAATCGGAACAAGAAAAAAGAACATGAATTGAAGCCATTTAATCAATTCTATAATCAATGAACAAATCTGTTAAATCAAACTCAAATTCAAACCCTAAACAGCAACATGAACTTAAAATCAGAAACATGAAACCAAATCAACCTTATTACTTAAAAAAACGTTCAAAAAAGATTTTAAACAACAATTCAAAGTCAAAACCCAGATCAAAAGATTTGTGTTTATCATATGCATTCATGTTCATAAAACCCAGATCCATCACAAGATTTTGTAACCCAGACCACAAACTAGAAGCAAAACGCGGATTTAACCAAACATTTAAACTAGATTTGTTCAAAATCGATCTAGATCTAATATGTGGTAGAAAGCAATGGTGAAGGGCGACGAAGGAGGTGAAGCCCAGGCAACGGAGGCCCTCCCACTGCAACTGTTTCGCCACCGAGTACAGTGACAACAATAAGGTGTCGTGGTGGTGGTGGCGACAAAGCTATGAGCTAGTGGTGGTGGTTGCTTGAAACAATGGAGGAAGGTAAAAGGTTTCATTTAGGAAGGTAGACGGGATGATGATGGTTGGGTTTTTTTTAATATCAGGTTTTATAATAATAATAATGATGATGATGATGATGATGATGATGATGATGATGATGATGATGATGATGATGATGATGATGATGCAAATAATAAGAAAAAATTGCAAAAAAGGTCCTTTATCCTTAAAAGACGAAATTGCCTCTGACTTAACAGAGACATTTAACGGATTCTGTTAGAATGGACCTTAAATGCAACTTTTTGGTACATAAAACACCCAAATTGCAACGTTTTCGAAAAAAGGACGATAACTGCAATTTCGGGATAGTTAAAGGACCACCTATGCAATTAACTCTATATTCTATTATTTACAATCATAATTATTTTGTAAAAATTTCTTATTCAAACCCACAAAATACTAATCATTAAAGATTTCATTAATCAAACAAAAAAATTACCAACATAATTTAACCAAAAATATTAAGTAAAGTACTACAATTAAATTCAAACCAAAACAAAGTACTACAAGCATAATCAAAAAACTTTTAACATCGATGTTGCTTTTTAGTCAAGATTTCTTTCATCTCTTGAGATAACTCTTTATACATATCAACATCGTCGTTGCTTTTTCTCCTTTATTACGTCAGTTCATGACACACCTATTACATAATAAAAACGAGTTCAATTAGAATTTACAAAAAATATTGATGACAAATTTTTTTTTATAAGAAAACCAAGTTCAATTAAAACTTACAAATAATAATCCTAACTATACAAAGTAAACAAAGTTCATAACAATACCAATATAATTTACAACTTACATAGAAATATCAAGTTCAATTACAACTTACAAATACCAATTATGTAAAGTTAAGCAAAGCTTACACTCATAACTGCAAAAACAATCCGAAAAACAAAATTCATTCACCCAATTCGAAAACACCAACACACACTTATACTTATACTAAAATTCAACCATCCTGCATCAACATAAAAAATTTAAGTACAATCTACATCCTGTCCGTTTATAATTTACACAGATTGCATCACATCCATTCATTTTACCGTTAATAATCTACATAAACTGCTCTATCGTGTCCAATGTCCCAATTATATTCATATTAGGATTGCAAATTCAGCACAACTACATCTGAGAAGACCACTTTTTAATCCAAACTTCCTTATTTCAGTACTTACAAAGTGGTGTTATGCCCAAAGAAATGCGGGAACAAATGAGGAGGCATTCTTGATCAATTGCCTCTATCATATATGGTTGATCAAACCTCAAATAGGTAAAGTGAAAATAAGCTTTAAATATGATGTTTTCGGTTGATTGCTAGTCCTAGTGTGAAGTGAAAGAATACAAGTTTAAAAATAGAGATACAGGTATCAAACCACCGCCCTCCCAATAATGGGCGCTCTTACTACTTGAGCTTATAGATCTATTAGTTAAATGGATTATATAATGAGACCTAGTTAAAAACACAGCAAGTAAAAGTCAAGGATTATATTATATATGCATCAAAGCAAGTGATAAACCCCACATCAACTATTTTACACTAACAGGCTACAATTTCAGGTTTATCTACCAAATTTTACTAGATAAAGTAATGAGAAACTACGTAAACTATCAAAGAAACATTTACATCTCTATCATGCCACATGAAGAATTATAAAACAACTATGGAAATGCCGCAGATTAATTGCTTCGTCTGGAAATATTCAAGTGGGTGTTGTAATATAAACCAAGATAGAGAATCTCCCCTAAACATCGCACAAAAGAGAATAACAAAACATTAATGCATCTTTGCATAGAAGAAAGAGAAACACATAACATACCTCCTCTGTGGTCTAAGCCCGTTTACTCGTCTAATAGCTCCAGTTGTCATTGCAAATAATTCAAGTTTTGCATCATGGATACAAGAAATTAAGGCATACAATTCAACACGTGAGACCATGTATACACTAACTACAGTCTGATTTCAACCCCAAAAATTGAAATCAGAACAAATCGATTTCCACTTTTGAATAAAAACCGAGAGAAAGAGAAAGATACCCTAGTTGGAGGGACGTTTCCTGAGAACCCGAGATGGAGGAACCGTCATTTAAAAATGAGAGAAAGAGAAAGCAGTGACGCCGAAGGGGGATGTTGTGGTCCAATGGGATGGAGATGTCTTCCTGGTGGTTGTGGGGAGGCAGCGACGCAGAGAGGGGAGGGTTTGGAGAGGCAGTGGCGCTGGAGATGGGAGGGTTTGGAGAGGCAGTGGCAGCGTCTTCATGGTGGTTGTAGGGAGGCAACGACGTCGAAGAAGAGGGGATGGTTTGGGAGAAGGGTTGCAGCGAGGGCAACTAGGGTTTGGGAGGAAAAATTTGCAAGATGCAAAATGAACCAGAGTTGAAAGGTTTGGGGGGGTAGGAGGTGGAGAATTGAACTCTCCGTGTTTTTTTGGAAAGAGTTGAAAAAACAATTCTCACCATTTTTTTGTTAAAAGGAGAGAAATCAAAGTAAAGAAATGGAATTGATTTATTTCCCATTTGTTGATTCTCATGCTTAAACAAACAAGGGAATTCTTTTCAGTTCCAATTTTCTTTTCAATTGCATTGGACATGACTGCCACCGATGAAATGGCTCAAGTAAGAGATAATATTGCTAATGAGTTGTGCGAAAAATACAATAGTCGTCGTCAACGTCGTTTTAATTAAAGTATGTTGTTGATTTTGTTGGATTATATTATGACGTGTTATATCGTAACTTCGTATTGTGTTATGACATTGTATTATATTATAACTATCGCGATGTATTATATTGTAACTATGTATATATTGTATATTGACGTTCTATTATCAGGGCCGGTGATAAGAATGTGCAGGTTGCTCAACTGCACAGGGCCTCCAGATCTGTAGGGCCTCCATTTTATGTATTCAACAAACCCATTAGATCCATCCATTCTTAATACGTTCTCTGATTGTTTATTGTCAAGGCCTAAAATATAAAAAAAAGAAACAGAATAATGAGATCGATCACAAAGTTCATGGCTGGGAGAATGCACAGGAGACCAAGAGACAGCATTGATCTATTAAAAAATCGAAGTATTAAAGGCTCAACTTACGTAACAACTAACCAAATCTACTCTCGTACTCAAACGGGTCTCGCTTTCTCACGTGGATCTCTCTTTCGTCCTCCATTTCTGTCTTTTGTACACCCTCTTCATTGCCGCATGTCAACTCTCCATCGTCGTCCCCATCGTTTCTGTGATATTCATCATATATGTCTCGCAGGTCGGAGCACGATGCAAACCCATTCTCATTATATTCTGCCAGAAAGAAGCACAAAAGTGAAAGGGGTAGGTAAGTTAACCCTATTTTACTGTAGCTTTTAATATTACCAAAATGACATTGGCTTTATTGATGTTATTATATTAACATAAAATGTAAATATGATAATCATTGTCATGTTTAAATGACATTAGCTTACTAGCTTTATGAATTTCTGGTTTTATTGTTCATCGTTATTTTCAAGTTTTAATGTTAATAGCACATGTCACTTTCATTTTCTATATTTTCAATTCTTTAAAAGATGGATTTTGTCTCGTAATGTGTATATCTAAAAAAATTGTGTTAATGCTACTTATAATAATCTTTATCGTATAAACGGACCTTATTTTACATATATTAAAATTTGTCATATTTATTAGGGCCTATTTTGTAATCATGGCACAGGGCCACTCAAATCTACGAGACGACCCTGTCTATTATATTGTAACATGTAGGTTCTTTTTATTTATTAAATGTTGAAAACTAAACATATAAGATGACAACTGAACATGTTTTCATAATTTTCAAGCTGAAAACTGAAAGTTGTATTTGAACATGTTCTCAAATTTCTTAAGGGTTTTTTTTTTTTTGACAACTCAAGTCAGAAACATTTTCATGAAAAGTGATCCTGAAAAATGGGTGAAAATTTTGATCAACTAATTGACAAATAGACTCTTATTTTTCAGGTTTTAAATATATCAGTTATTCATCAAAACACATATTCTTTGTCCCGCCGCAATGCGTGGGCATTAGTCCTTGTTCATTATACAAGTGAGTTTATTTCAATAAAACTTAAGTTTGAAAAATACAACCATTGTCTCCACACCTTTTAAGCATAAACCATTAGAATACACCGGTGCAATAAAAAACAGTGTTTTTGAAACTCGTTTATCGAGTTTCATATAAAATTCTTGAAACCAAAAAGAAAACATTAAACTTTTTTCTTCTTATATTTTATGAATTCTTTTCGTTTTATTTTGATTCCAAAAAACAGAGTATATCATAACATCGTTATGGTTGACATCAATAAAAATATCTTCAATTTTTATAACAAATCTTGAATGATAATCCTACAAAGATGACATTTTTATCAAGAAAATCATTTTCATTTTCTTTTGTTTATACGTAAAAAATAAATACAAGAATCTTTAAGAACAAAAAGGGTACTCGGATATGTTTGGCGACCAGGAGAAAGCAAAGCAAAAACAAACCAAACCCTTTAATGGAATCTGAAAAAAGAGTGATTCAGATGCGTCGTGTGTTATGTGTTTGACTGTTTGAAATCCCTCGCCGCTACAAAACTCCACTCAATCTCACTCCGCCGTAATCCCCACGGTGGTCAACGGCGGCGGCTTTCGTCGTCTTCTTCTTCTCCACCATTTTGTTCCTCCAAAACCTGAATTTGTTCTTCTAATTGTCATCGACCTGAGGTGAATTGTCACTAGGTAATTCATTCTTTCACTAGCACATTTACATTTACAGAGTATTTTGAATGATAAAGTTCGTGCCCTGAATTGGTACTAATTACTTATTTGATAAGTTTTGTTTGCTAATTACGTAATGTAGTTTTGTAGAATTGTTGTGGTTACCATTTTTCTTTCGGATTAGCTGTGAATCTATGGGAAATTAGTTTAGGTGTGTAGTTTGGAAGTGTTGAATTTGGTTTTAATCTACTTTGAAATGGAGAGTTTGGATTTGATTTGATTAATTGGCTTAGATTTATATAAATTTCATATGCATTGTTACATGATTCAATTTCCCATAAACCTGTCTTGCAATGGTTGGTCTTTAGTGAAAACTGTCATGTTGGCATCTCATTGTCACGTAAGCCTAAGAACTGCTAAAATAAGGACCCATTGCAAATGCTCTAAGGTTCTTTCAGTTTTTAGTGTTAATTTTGGTACAAAATAGCCCTGAATATAAGAGAATCTGCGATTGGGTTTGTTTAGAGGTCCTTGGGCTGATCTGGCAATGAGATGCTAACATGACAGTTTTTGTGAAAGACTAGTGATTGCATGAGAGGTTTTTAGGACAGGTCCTTAGTCGAAAAACGAAGGAGTGGAGGGAGTGTATAGAAGGACTGGTTTTTACAATTATATATGTTAAAAACATCTTTTGATTTATATTATATTGATTAAATGATAAGAACCTGTAAAAGTTTTTAGGATTGCAGAAATTGGTTATTAAAAGCTGATGTGGATTATCAAAAAAAGTTTAATTGAATTTAATTGTGATGTGTCAATTGTAAGGACCTCAAAACTCCTTATGAAAGCTGAAAGAAGTTTATCTTGTTCGTAGCCGTTGGGTTTCACTTTTTACTTTTTAACATAATAAACATTTGGATGGTGCTTATGTTATTACAGGAGTAAATAAGTATGGAGTTCGAAGATCCTCCTACAAAAAGGAGGAGGATGTTACATAATGGTCAAGTGAACCATTCTGAATCCGACAAAGATCCGAATCTACTTTCCCCAAATGAAGCACATACATCATTTTGTCCCGCCGATGTTTCGAATGTGGAAATCGTAGTTGAACAGGGTGATACATTAAATGGTGGGAAAGAAAATTTAAAGGAGGACTCTGATAGTGTGTTGGAAGAGTCAAATTTGACTACTAACGAAGATAATTCAATAGGTGTGGGCACAGAATCGAAGATGGATGCCGTTGATTGTTTAACGGAATTGGATGCAACTAAAGAAAACGATAGTCTTATTATGAACGAAGATAACCCGCCTCCCCAGACTTTGAGCACTTGCTGTGAAACTAGTGATTCACATTCGAAGAAAAAGCTTCTTGTCCTTGATGTGAATGGGTTACTCGTTGATATTGTAGCAGATCCAGATGAAGCTTACAAACCAGACGCAATTATAGGGTCAAAAGCAGGTTAAAATTTGGTATTAAGAGTACTTAATTAGAAGTTTTTTACTCTATGCTGCTAAACTAATTGCTAACTTGATTATATTTTTTTTTTTGTTGTTGTAGTGTTTAAGAGACCATATTGTGATGAATTTTTGAAGTTTTGCTTTGAGAGATTCAATGTAGGTGTCTGGACATCAAGAACAAGGTAAAAAAAGTTTATGATTATAAGTTATAATTACTTCTTAGGCCCTTCATCCGTCAAAACCGAACAGTTTTTATCACTTGTTTGGAACTTAGGATTAGGGGGTGTTTGGATGCATTTTGAAAGTGGTTATGTGATACTCCTTTGTCTCAAAATAAGTGTCCACCTTTCATTTTTGGTTTGTCCAAAACTAAATGTCCATCCATCCTCATAATTAGTTATAGTTTATATGATTCAAATTATACCCTCAATTATGAGGTCTAAATTTTTTTGACTTTTTAGAAGTACTTAATAATTAAGGGTAAAATTGACATTTGGTTGATCAAAAGTTGTAATCAGTGTAGAATTTTTGGAACTCTGTGTTTTTATCCGGTGGACATTTATTTTTGAACGGAGGGAATAATAAATAATTACATAATCAGTGGCAACATAGGAGAGAGTTTGTGGACGGGCTTTTGTTGTTTGAAGTTGTAATAATCAGATACTGAAGGTTTGAGTATTTGACTACTTCTGAATTCTGATTATTTGTCGAATTCGTTGGTAAAATGATATAAAGTCAGATAAACCAATAATCAGCTTTGTTGCAGCTATTACTAAATTGATCATGAATGTAACTGGAAACAGAATTAGTTTACCGAAAGGCTAAAAATTGATTATTTATCACTTGAAATCACAATAATCTGATATTCAGTATCAGATTAAGTTTACCCAAGCACTAAAAACTGATATTTATATGATTATATCTTGTAAATTACCACAGTAATCAAACAACGAGGTTGAATACACACATCCAAACACCCGCTTATTTCGTGATATATTAATCCCTTGCTATTTTTTTAAAATAAATTTTATGTTTATAAACTTTCTCCAGAAGAAACATAGAGCGGATTCTTGACTTTCTCATCAAAGACACTTTGGATCAATTGCTTTTCTGTTGGGTAAGGCTGTATATTCTCTAAACATATAGTATGCATATAATATGAACTTGCCAGCTGCATGTTTTTTTCTATTTATTATGATCAATTATTTGTTTGTTAAAACGATGAAGATTGTGGTTTATTTACAGGATCAATCTCACTGTACCGAGACTGGTTTCAATACTATCGAGAACAGTGAAAAACCATTGGTGTTAAAGGAACTTAAAAGGTTATGGGAAAAACAAGATCCTAATCTTCCCTGGGATAAAGGAGTATACGATGAAACAAATACATTTCTTTTGGATGATTCTCCATACAAGGCGTTGCGCAACCCTGTACACTTCCTTTTTTATTTAAGTTCTGTTTATCGTTTATTTCTGTGTTTTTTCTTTCTTTTTTGTTTTTCTTCCAGTGTTAATTTCCTGCCCATTTATCATTTTTTCAGCCATATACTGCAATCTTCCCTTTTAGTTACTCTTACCACAATACACAAGATAATGGATTAGGTAAGTCATTTTGTTTGAGTTCAATTTTGTATATTTTCAGCGTCTTTAATATCACTTGTAGAAGAGAATTGGGTATTTTAAGGTTCTTGGTTTTATTTAATGGAATGGAATGGACCGTTTCTGAAGGAGTTTGAGATTCATTACATTTGGCTGATTCTCTTTCCATGATTAGGGAGTGTTTTTTTAGTCCCGTTTCATTAGAAATGAAGAAAATTAACAGTTCAACCTCTTTCTATTTGTATAATATCCAATAATAACACTGAAGTTTTTACAAAATTTTGATTCGACTTCTTTTGTATTTCCCCAAAATAACTACAAAAGGTATTCTTTTCTATTACAATGGACTGATCGTATTTGGATCTTTTTATTGTGTTCAATGTTTTTTGTTTTTGTAAATAAAAAATAGAGTACGCAAAATTAAAATATTGTTTAGAGTAGAGATAAACCTGTACACTCTATCTCCATATAAAATTCAAAAACCTTTATGAATTTGTTATTCACTTAATTTGGAGATTTTGCTTGCTTGAACTATCTCTTATATTGTTGATTTTCTATCACAGGACCTGAAGGCGAGATTCGTGATTATCTGGAACGGTTGGCAGAATCCGATAATGTCCAAAAGTTTATAGAGCAAAACCCGTTTGGCCAACAACCGATTACATATAATAGTGAATCATGGAAATTTTACGTGAAGGTCATTGGTGGCACGTCGACAGAACCAGAAGCTGCTGCTGCTGCTACGGCTTTAGCTACCAAAAGCCTGCTCAAAGAAAAACCCAAAAGGGGTCCTGTACGTTCTAGAAAGAAACTAATTATTATTGATGTGAGTGGGCTGCTTGTCGACATAGCAACATTCCCGCGTGATGGATATAAAGCAGATACAATACAAGGCTCGAGATCAGGTCCGATTTTGTTTCTATGGGTGATGTTTTGAACGTTTTTTTTATTCAACACTGATTTGAAAAGTTGCTTATTGCAGTGTTTAAAAGACCTTATTGTGATGAGTTCTTGCGATTTTGCTTTGAGAAGTTCAACGTAGGTGTTTGGACATCCACAACAAGGTAATTTAAAATCTTCAGCTTTCTGATAATTTACTTTGTTTTTGGTTTCTTAGTTTGATATCAAGTGAAGAGTTTTTTTCCGACTTTTATGGAGTGTAATTTACTATCTCAATCCTAGACGTGTGCTTTTCTATTCTTATATATTTTCATATAATTTATTGCGCTCATTCGGATTTATGAACTTCATACAGAAGAAATTTAGACCGGGTTCTAGACTATCTTATGAGAGACATTCCACACAAATTGCTTTTCTGTTGGGTAAGGCCATTTATTCGGTACTCTTATTTCATCTCTAAGTGTTAATTCGTGTGCTGAATTGACCTTGAGAGTTTCGTTTTTTATTTTATACAAATTGCTTAGAATTCGTCTTCACTTTGTTCATGTGGATGGTTATGTAGAGGAAATCATCATTAAAGAAATATTTTTTAAAAATTTTGGAGAAACATTAGAGGAATAGAGTTTATGTTTGCATAGGTAATGTAAGAAATCATGTTTCGAAATTAAAACCGATTTAACTCTTCTTTATATTGTAGCATCTTTGAGAACTTATAGATGCAATTTTCAATAATAAAATATTTAGTTAGAAAATGAAAAACTCAAAACTAAAAATATAAGCAAGTTAATAAACAATCTTAGTAGAAAAAGGTGTGTCGAAACAAGGTGGTTCACCTAGTAACCATATGGTTAAACAACATTCTTATGAGTTCATCCACTTTTTTCTCACAACCCGACAAACCAAATGGTCAATGGTCAACCAACTCATTGTCGATCAACATAGGGATGAAAGGTGGGAGAACCATTGCTTTTAAAATCATGCTTTACTTGAATACACTTTATAGTATAGTTATCTTCACCGTAGTCTAAGTAGAAACAGTGTTGTAAAAATCGGGCTAGTCAGAGTCGGCCGGTATACGAATAGGTTAAAATCGGTAGTCGGAAGTCGGTCAAAAATCGGCCAAATCAGTCAATGTTCAAAACTTGGTAAAAAATCGATGGTCAATATAATAATAATTTTAATCAACTAAAATTCATGTTTAAGCTATTTGATGTTTTTAACAATTATGTTACTGTTATTATACATATTTATTTGGTATCTATGATTAATTATATTTATATTTGAGTATTTATGAATATATATGTATAATCTAGAAATTTACATATAAATAATTCCAATTCGACTACTCGTCGCCACGGCTGACTAGTCGCTACTTCCGGCCAGCGGCCGGCTGACCGCCTACTATCAAGCTAGTTTTGCAACATTGTTAGATACAATTCCTCACTTTCCATGTTGTTTACACTTTAAGTAGAAACGAATCGTCATTTTGAGGGAGACCCATGCTTATATCTTATATCACATACACACAAGATATACAAGTTTTCATATACTTTTTACGTACATGCAAATAAAATAACTCCCAGAGTGATGATTGACATGTAGATAAGACCCTCCAAAGCTATGCAGTTAATAGCGTCTCGCGGTCCAATAGCGGTCAAAACCGCTATTTGCTATCGCGGTTATTGCGGTGATATATCGGTGATATAGCGGTATATTTTATATATATATATATATATATATATATATATATATATATATATATAGAATATGGTTCGAGAGAGTACCACCCAAATGCAGCGCACCAGAAGGTACCACCTTTAAAAAAACTTTTTTAAAATTTTTTTTTCATAAACATGTTTTAATTAACATTATAAAGATCGTATGTAAATTTCACATACATTCACATCTCCTAGCTCCTAAAAAATGATGTGAACACACACTTACATAATTTTGAAGACATGTGAACATGCATTTATGTGATGTGTGTTTTCATGCACTTAGAGTGTTCGGATTTGCGTGAAATTCACATATGATCTGTGTAATGTTAATTAGAACATGTTCATGAAAAAAAATTTCAAAAAAATTACTTTTAAGGGTGGTACCTTCTGGTGCGCTGCATTAGAGGTGGTACTCACTTGAACCTAAATCTATATATATATATATATATATATATATATATATATATATATATATATATATATATATATATATATATATATATATAGGGTTGGGATCATTGCAGAACCTTAATTTAGTGCAGAACCATAGAACCAATCTAAACCATTAGATTATAATATAACACTAGGGATAAGATGGTAATTATACAATTAACATTGAATTAATAGCAGCCTACCAAGTTTGACTGTCCACTTTGACTTTTTTTTTTTTACTCTTTTAATATATAATGGACATGCAGTGTTGCATCGACGTTAAATATACGATATCAAAGTGTTCATTCGACATCGAATGGTCGTATGGGTAAAAAAAATTTACGAAAAATAAACACGTAAATTTTTTTTCAAAAAAATATATTCATGACCGTTCTCGTTAAATCCACCAACTTTGACTACTAATTTTGACTATTATTTATCTCTGTTAATAATGAACGTATATGCAGTGTTGCATCGACGTTAAATATACGGTATCAAAGTGTTCATTCGATATCGAATGATCTCATGATCTCACCATGATATATTGCATCGTGGTCTGGGTAAAATTTTTTTACGAAAAATAAAAAAATATATATCATAACCGTTCTCGTTAAATCCACCAACTTTGACTACTAATTGTGACTATTATTTTGGCTATGTTAGTAATTAACGTATATGCAATGTTGCATTGACGTTAAATATACGATATCAAAGTGTTCATTCGATATCTCATGATCTCACCATGATATATTGCATCGTGGTCTGGGTAAAATTTTTTTTACGAAAAATAAAAAATATATATATCATAATCGTTCTCGTTAAATCCACCAACTTTGACTACTAATTGTGACTATTATTTTAGCTCTGTTAATAATGAGCGTATATGCAGTGTTGCATTGACGTTAAATATACGATATCAAAGTGTTCATTCGATATCGAATGATCTCATTATCTCACCATGATATATTGCATCGTGGTCTGGGTAATTTTTTTTTACGAAAAATAAACACGTAAAATTTTTTTGAAAAAAATATATCATGACCGGTCTCGTTTTAAAGAGTATAAAATTCTCGTTTTTATGGTATAATTTTTTTGATTTAAAAATTAATAATATTAATGTTATTTTAATTTAAAGAAAAAAGATATTTATTTTGCTAATGTCAATCTTTTTGCTATTTCCAATCTTTTCCTTTTTTACCCCTCCAAGAATTAAAATATCACTATTACCAATCTTTTTTTCACTAATTCCAAACTTAACTCTTTTAATCAAGACCATTAGATTATTCTAATCTATGGACGATATTGGTTCTACAGTTCTACACTAAATTTAGGTTCTGCAATGATCCCGTCTCTCTCTCTCTCTCTATATATATATATATATATATATATATATATATATATATATATATATATATATAGAGAGAGAGAGAGAGAGAGAGAGAGATATAGAGATATATATATATATATATATATATATATATATATATATATATATATATATATAGAGAGAGAGAGAGAGAGGTGGGTTCAATGGAGAACCTACATGCATCGAAGAACCTTGAAGAACCTCCATGCACCACCACAAATGTATCACAATTCCCCCGTAATGCATCATTATTTCCACGTGATGCATCAAATTCCCGCGTGATGCATCGATTTCTACATTATTTCCATGTGATGCATCAAATTCCCGTGTGATGCATCGATTTCTATGTGATGCATTTCAGTTTTTCTAGCGATGCATTGTGGTTCTTCGATGCATAAGGTTCTCCATTGAACCCACCCCTATATATATATATATATATATATATATATATATATATATATATATATATATATATATATATATATATATATATATAATCATAATCATAGACATAAAGAACAAAAGTCATAAATAACTGATATCATAAAGGTCATAGAATCGAACAACACATTAAACAAACAAAGATAAACAAGATATAGCATTACTTTATAAAGTATTAAACAAAGTATTAAAGATTTAACAAAATATAGCTTAAAGAATGATCGATCTGGACTTTTCCTCCAAATAGCGGTAAATAGCGGTCCTAAATAGCGGTAAATAGCGCTGCTATTCGCGGAACCGCTATTTAGCACCGCTATTTAGGACCGCTATTTTTTCAAGGACCGCTAACCGCTATAGCGCCGCTATAGCGCCGCAATTAACTGCCCAGCTCCAAAGGAAGATTCCGAGGTTCAAATCCCACCAACTTTAACTTCTTAGAGGCCACACATCACTATCCTTGGATGGGTGGTTTGTCTGGTTCCATGGTTTTGTGGGGTATTCATGCGGCCCATGTTTATCTGTCATGTCAATAAAGGTGGCTTGGGTAGGATTTCCTGGTTATCTAAAGAAACACATACATGCAAATAGATAATATGAGTACATGCAGGAACAATGTGTGCTTCTAGTTTACTTACATATGATGACGTTGGACTTGCTCCTAACATCCCTTCACCAAAGACACCAACACCTATAACCACTTGAAAATATGATAAGTGCTATATACTTACTTTAACTTCAACTTATAATCCCCTAATGTAGCTTTGGAAAAGGCCTATAAATGTTTAAACAAGGTTTCCAAGCTACACATCTTCACCCTACCTCACTTGCATCCTGGTCACCAATCCCGTGTCCTAGGATGAGCTCGGTTCTAGTACCGGACCAAACCCAAAAAGACCAAAAATAAAAAAATGCCAAAAATTAGGATTTGAGAACTGTTGGGAAATAATTGGTCCGGTTTCGGTTCAGTTCTAGTTTTTCCTGACTTTTACAAAGAAAAATTGAAAACTGACCGAACCGATGGTGGAACCAAAAACCAATTTAATGGGATTATAGGAACCGAGAACCGGCACCTGATGACGTAGCAGGGACACTAACATAAGACCAATCCCCAGACTTCGATTTTTTCCACTTCATGTTTCCCCTTCTCTTCTCTAGCTCTTTTTATATTTCATATTTTTTTTTCTATAAAGGTTTTCCCCATTAAATCTCATACCTTCCATA
Organism: Centrapalus pauciflorus; assembly: GCA_020465985.1. NCBI lineage: Eukaryota > Viridiplantae > Streptophyta > Magnoliopsida > Asterales > Asteraceae > Centrapalus > Centrapalus pauciflorus. Next base: position 170,665 of record JAANYP010009673.1, read on the forward strand.
TGTAACTCATAAATAATGCATTTAACTTATCTAAAACATAGCATTGAGTCTTTAACAAGATTTAACCATTAATTCATGAGTAAATCACCATTTTCTTCTTCATTTTTATAAATGAGCACAAACTTTCTCTTTGCTTTGCTTAAACCTTACTTTCTTCTACTTTCCGCAACATGATTGTTATTGAAGTCAACTAAATCGTAAATCTTTGTTCTCTTTAAGTTCTTGCTTTCTCCCTTAAAATGGATGCTCAATAACATAAATGAGGAATCTTTAAATGCTAATCGCTGATCTCTAACATCTCATTTGCACTAATTATTGAGAATCAGTGCATGGAAAAGTAAACACGCAAACATACGTACATGGTCGTACTTGCAAGTCTGTTGTCCTTTGAGATTAGGTTTTACAAGTACAAAGGGATGCATACACACACACGTATTGGAGATCTAATAAGCACATTTATATATATTAAGCACCGTGAGCACGTATCAAAAATTGAAACGTTAGCATCACTTAAAACTTTTGCATGTTACAAATCACTTATTTCCATGATTCGAAGCCAATGAATCGTGTTTATATTTGATTCATTGAACGTAGTGACGCAATGACGCTTTTACATATAAAAGCTTGAGAATGTAATTAAACCAATGAATCTAATGTATATTAAAGCCACCCAATGTAATGAACCCATTGAAATTTTATTTCCATTGGGTTAGAACTTGTGTGTGTGTGTGTGTATCCATACATACATACGCACACACACACATATACATACGTATATGTATACATATATACATACATATATGCATACATAGTTACATACATGCATACATACATGCATATATATACACATACATATACATATACATATACATACATATATACATACACACACACCACAATATATATATATATATATATATATATATATATATATATATATATATATATATATATATATATATATATATATATATATATATCAGGCCCGGCCCTTGACATGTTCAATGTGGGTTTTCGCACAGGGCCCCCATTCTTTTAGGGCCTCAAAAAAATCTGATTGGATTTATTTAGTTTAGATTTTAGAAGGCCAAATTCTGTTTTGTCTTTGCCCTTGGAATTGCAACAGCCCAACGACACTTTGTTGGGAGAGGAAACGACTATTATAATTATCACATTGAGTTGTAGGTATTAAAACAGTGAAATACTCTGGTGTTTTTTTTTGTTTTTTCATTTTCTTTGCAAAGCCGTTGACCGTTGTTACTTGGAAATGAAAAATTGCTATGTGGTTCATCGGTTGAGAGTTGGAATAAATGTAAGTTGTATTTGGCTATTTTCTATTTTCTATAATTGTTTTGAAATTTTGTAATCAAAGGGTCTATTTGTGATTTGTTTAGACGTAGAAAATCTTCTTTGGAAATTATCTTCACAGAGCGAACTGATCCAACCTCAAAGGGAAAAAACTGAAATGCACAAGAGAAAAAAGGGTCAGTGTGCAACACAGGGGGATGGCCCCTGTGAGGCACCTCCGACGCCCAAGTTAGACATAGTACGAATGAGGATGATATTATCAAGAGTATTTGAGATGGGGAGAAGAGAGTACAGAGAATTCTTTTGTATATTCTTGTGTTCGTCCTCTCCTTTGGTAAGATAGGACATATTTATACCTTTTCGTCCTTGGCCCTCATTGGCCTCCAGATGAAGACAAGAAACACATTATTATCCGGTTAAAAGCTTCCCTCCATATCTGTGATGTAGACCACACAAGAGGCCAAAGCCTTTGACCGCAGGCCTTCTGAATACAACTTTCCATCCTTTTTGTTTTATCCAGAAGTCAACTTATCTTCTTTTTAGAACAAGAGACTTTTCACCATTTTAGGATTATAGTTACAAAAAGTGCTTTATACTTAACCCACACAAACAAGCCCCCTAGTCTGAAGTTCTAGAAATCTAGAGTTATAGTTACAAAAAGTGCTTTATACTCCAGGTAAGTGGGTACGTATGCATATATATTTTTTAGGCGTTATTTTATATTTAGAAAATAAAATTTTAAAGTATTTTAGTCGGGTGAAGAATTAAATGTTTACTTAATTACCCGGTATTAGAGCTAATGATAGCGCACGGCTAACCGTCAGACCTGTGACGTCAGCCTCATGATGAGGATTCTGGCAAGTTGATCCCCCACCGTACACGTGTCTGCACCGGTTATCCATCGTCCGCTTCTGAGCGGATTTTCTTCTCCTTAAAAGGCGGACTGATTTCAAATATCAATTCCCCCTACATTAATATACCTCTCTTCTTCTTCTTTTCTTTTTAAGTTTTTCGGTTTCTTCTGCTCTTCGTGCGAATCGCAGGTTAGTACTCCCTTTCCTTCGCCTTTTTAGTTTTCCTGCTCCTTTCTTCTTTTCTCTGTTCTTCGTTTGCTTTAGTCACTTGGGTTTGAAGATGGAAGAAGTTAGGGTTAGCCTGGTTCGTCCCACGGTTTCTGACAAATATTTTCGCTCCCTTCTGAACGAAGTTTATATTCCTGAAAATCTTCATCCGTCCATTCCTTCAAAGAGGGATAGAGTTGACAGCCCTGTTCCTGGCCGCATTGCTATATACGCTAAAGCACTGAAGATGGCTCATATGCGTTTCCCCATAAGTTCTTTTTATCTGGACGTATTGGTTCATTATAAGATTCAGCTTTCTCAACTTTCCCCTCTTGGTACTGAAAAGATTCACCTTTTTGAAATGGCATGCAAGTCTCTAGGTAAGGAACCGAGTGTTGCCTTGTTGAGAGTTTTCTTCAAAATTGGTATGAAGGGTGATTGGTGTACCCTTACTGCCCGTTCCAAGCCCTTTCCTCAAATTCTGACTGGGGGAAGAAATTGTCTGAAGGATTGGAAAGACAAGTTCATCTGGGTTGATTCTGCTGTAATTGGTGAGAATAGGGAGTCCCTTTTGCACAGGGCCCATGAAATCCATGGCACGACCCTGATATATATATATATATATAGGTGGGTTCAATGGAGAACCTCCATGCATCGAAGAACTTTGAAGAACCTCCGTGCACCACCAAAAATGAATCACAATTCCCCCGTAATGCATCATTATTTCTATGTGATGCATCGATTTCTACGTGATGCATTTCAATTTTCTAGCGATGCATTGTGGTTCTCCAAGGTTCTTCGATGCATAAGGTTCTCCATTGATGTATATATATATATAGGACTTTTGGCGCACTTCTTTGATGAGCAAGCTGGGAATGATCAATCTCCATTCGCTTGGAGGAGTGTTAGCGTCCATGGTACTAGTTTTAACAGGCCTTTTCAAAGTCTTGTAAAAATCTTGAAGTTGTTTAATTACCTAAGCATGATTAGGAGAATGTATATATATATATATATATATATATATATATATATATATATATATATATATATATATATATATATATATATATATATATATATAGGGGTGAGTTCAATGGAGAACCTTATGCATCGAAGAACCTTGGAGAACCACAATGCATCACGTGGAAATTTGATGCATCACGCGGGAATTTGATACATCACGCGGGAATTTGATGCATCACGTGGAAATAATGGTGCATCACGCGGGCATTGTGATAATGCATCACGTGGAAGTCGATGCATCACGCGGGAATTTGATGCATCACGTGGAAATAATGGTGCATCACGCAGGAATTGTGATGCATTTATGTGGTGCATGGAGGTTCTTCGATGTTCTTCGATGCATCGAGGTTCTCCATTGAACTATATATATATATATATATATATATATATATATATATATAGAGAGAGAGAGAGAGAGGGAGAGAGAGAGAGAGAGAGAGAGAGAGTGTGTGTGTGTGTGTGTGTGAGGTTCAATCGAGAACTTTTGTGCATTGAGGTACAAAAGAACCTATATCAATCAAATAAATGACAAAAGGGTAAATAGTTGGACAATTTTATGCATCTTGTGCATTGCGATGGAAGGACATTTTGGGGAATGTGCATACATCATTAAATTTAATATTTTAACAAATAATTAAATAATAAATGCTAATTAAATTCAATTGATACAATTCCAAATTTAACTATAATTACACAAATTCAAAAAGATGATGAAGATATCGATGCATTTCATGTTCATCGTTCAATTCATGATGCATTTCGGTTTTGTCAATACAAAATCTATACAAGTTCGTGATGCATCGCAATTAATCATCATTGTGTTCATCGTTCATCACCATCGTTCATCGTTCATCTATGCATTGTGTTGCTGATGTTGTGCATCATCATCGTTCATCTCCATCATCATGTTCATCGTTCATCATTAATAGTCGTTCATCATTTATTATGCATCAAGTTGCCACTATTATACATCTCATCATTTTCATCGTCATGTTCATCATCAGTTGCATCTCTTGTTCATGTTCGTCATCGTCGATCATCGTTCATCTTTGTCTTCAAACAATCATTACTATGAAAGTCAAAACATCGAGGTAGAGGTGGTGCAGGTGGCTAAGGGGGGGGAGGGAGACGCGATGGCCATGGGTGGACGGTGGTTGGCGTGCAGGTGGAGGCGGTGGTGTGGTTGTCGAGAGAAAGAGAGAGATGAGGGGTGGTCGGTCAAGGCATGCAAGCGGTAGTGCTGTTTTGGCGTGCAGGTGACGGCGATAGTTGGTCGAGGTGGTGCAACCGCCGGTGAGGATGGTGGTGGTCGGGAGGAAGAAAAAGAAGGGGGTAGGTTGGCGGTGATAGAGGGAGAATGATGGGGAGAGGTGATGAGAGAGATGTGTGAGAGAACAGTGATTTTAGTAATGTAGTTAGTGTTTGATTTTAATTTCGTAAATTATCTTTTTCATTTATGAAATTAATTAATTTCCATATAAATGATTTCCGTGTTTACCCCTTATGCACCCTTGTTAAAATTAATGTTGCATAAAAGTACTCCGAGTTTCCTAGTGCATAAAAGTTCTCAATTGAACCTCAATCTATATATATGTGTGTGTGCGCACGCACGCACGCACTGTCTGGAGAGAGAGAGAGAGAGAGAGAGAGAGAGAACTGAAACCCAGAAAACCTAATGGCCTTGGTCGCCTCCGCATTGAGGTGCTGCACAATCAACCCCTGCATTCTCGTGGCCGTTAGTTCCTCTGGGCCCGGCAACCATCAATCTCCACAACTTAACATAAATACATATTTGAGCCTTGCACTTTTCTTTCTTTGGCTGAATGCCCACAAATATGGGGTATACACACACAAAACATCTTTATTGTCAGCTGAAAGCTAGGTGCAGACACGAAGAGAAGCAAAACCCTGATTGTACATTTGTACCTACTAATTGACTAGAAACTCTGGTACCATGTAAAGGCTTGGGTTATTTTCAAAGCATCTAATTCAGATGGTAAACCTCTAAATACTTAGGGTACAACTTGATTTAGTAGACCTGAACGTGTCTTCTAAAAATGTCAGGATAAGCTAAAATTGGTTGTCAAGAAGGTGAAGTTATGCACACATAGTTAAAAAGCTTTGTTAGTTTTACCAGGTGATCTAAATAGTAGGCAAAATAAGTGAACAAAATGTTACGACCGGCCTAGTTTGCTAATCGTAGTCTAGAATGCTCGCAACATTCTATGCTACTCAAGAAAGCCCAAGTCTCTTGTGGAGGATTCCAGATATCTTCTCAAGGTTCTTGATTTCTTAAGTGTGTGGAAATGTGGAACAATTCTTGTAAATCTTTTTAGATACTTTGTAACCATTCTATATATATGATCTTAACCGCTAATGTAAATAGTTCATAGCCATTCACTTGATAGGAGATGTATAAATAGAGGGTGGTGTTCATTTGGCTCAACAAATCTCAAAGTTCTCTAAAATAATACAAGTCTTCCTTTGTTCTCACTTAGCTTTCGGGTTTGACTTCTTAGTAGCCTTCATCGTCTGACGAGCTTTCGGGAGCTTTTAGGAGCTTCAACTTTTAATATTTTTGAAAGCTCAAGCTTAAAAGCTTTGTTTAGTTGATTGGAGCTTAAGCTTTTGATTCAGATTTGAAAGCTCTCAAAAGCTCTTTCACGAGAAGCTACTTGAGTAGCTTACAAAACAATCTTGAGCTTTTGCTCAAACAAATTTACCTTTTTACCCTCCAAATAACTATAAACTACAACTTCTAATTAATATCAATGTTTTTTTATGTCATTTAATACAAAAAGCTACAGCTACAACTGCTTTTACCAAACACATTTATAAAAAACAAAAAGCTCCACCTACTAAAAGCTCCAGCTTGAAGCTATAGCTAGTCGTGCCAAACATAGCCTTAGAAAGAGTTCTAAGTGACACATGGTTAACTTCCAAACTACACATCGTTTTCCGGCTTTAGCTTGCGGGGGAATAATAGACAATAATTTATATGTAATTATAATACACTTAGAGTAGAAGAGCTACAGTGTAAATAGTTTTCTTATATATACTCTTATTGTAATCAATCATTAATCACAATAGTATACAACTGATTACAAAGTTTATCTCAGAGTCAAGTTTGTGACAATAAGTTGTCGTTGGCATTTTACTTGTGTCCTCATTTACATGCTTAAACAAAAAAAGGGTTATCATTCATTTACTTGTAATTAGTGTACTACACGAGATAGTTAAATAACTGTGTTTAAACTATGGTAGTTGGAGATGAAAAGCTTCGATAAGAAGCTAAAAGTTGGAGAACACGGTTGGATAAGAAGACACCAGGAAGATTGAAAGATAACAAATGATATTCTTGAGTTTTCAAAACAAAAACCCTAGCTAGAGGATTTTTAATAAATAAATTACTTTAATATTATTATTTTATTAATGGAAATTGTAGGATAACATGTCACATCCTCGTTATTCCAAGTGGCAGTCTATTTAATCGCCAAATGTCATGTAGTTACTCTTTTCATTGAATAGATAGATTCACAATCATATCAATTACATCCAGGGCCGTCCCGTGAATTTTGGAGACCATGTACGATAATTACATAGTAGGCTCTTAAAATGTGAAAATTTTAAAATTTATATAAAATTTACTAGTTATTAGTAGTCTAGCAATTGCTATATACATTAAAAAACATTTAAAACAATGATATTAAGATATATACATTAAAAAAACATTACTAATTAACTTCAAAACTATATTTATTTGAAAGGGCATTGTTATACGCTTATTTTTACTAATCATACATCGTCACTCCCACATACTTTTTTGTTAATGACGTGAGACACAGTAATTAAACTTAAGCAAACTTTAGTTTTTCACCATGTTTTCCGATCACCGATCAATTTTCCGATGAGGCCTTGTTAAACTTGGGGCCCTGAACGGTCGCACTTATTGCACACCCTCAGGGCCGGCCTTGATTACATCATGTTTCTTCCGATTTTAATTGGATTAACTCAATAAAATGATCAATTTACGACAAGACATTAAGAACAATTTGAAGGAGAGAATGTTAATCATTTCGACTATTACTAATGATTTATGCTAGGAATTATAATAGTGTAAGTATGTGATTCACAACTTTTGGGGTATTATTATGAACAAAATATGACATTACTTGAATTTATTGTTTGGCTTTTTGAAATATAATTTGTGTGTAATGTTGTTGTTTACTTCATTTTGTTCAATTAAATCATTAATAATCAAGATTGTTTTTATGCAGGATCAAACTTACTGTACTGACACCGGTTTCCGTACTGTCGAAAACATACACAAACCGTTAGTTTTGAAGGAGCTTAAAAGGTTATGGGAAAAGCAAGAACCAAATCTTCCGTGGAAGAGAGGAGACTACGATGAATCAAATACGCTTCTCATAGAATATTCCCCTTACAAGGCTCTGCTAAATCCGGTCATTGCTCTAACGTTTTCGTGTATTTAATCGAAGTTTTTTTCCTCTGTTCTTCACATATAAACTTACACATTTTTGTTTTTGTTTTTTTTTTTCCATTTTCAGCCGTTTACAGCAATCTTCCCCTATCCTTACCGTTACTGGAATAGCGATGATAATTTTTTAGGTAAGTCATCGTAGTCGATCTTAAATTTGGTTATTCTTAAGCACGAGCTAGTTATCGTATTCTTGATGTGTCATCACAGGCCCAGATGGTGACCTTCGTCTTTATCTGGAAAAGTTAGCAGCGTCTGAGAATGTCCAAAAATTCGTCGAGCAAAATCCATTTGGCCAACGCCCAATTAGGAAAAAGAACCTCTCGTGGGGATTCTACCAAAAGGTTATCCGTTCGTTCTCATCGGAACCAGAAGCTGACGTTAATAATAGTTCAGCGAATGCCGAATATAACAACTCATCTGAACGAGAACCTGAAACCACTCCTGCTGCTTCGGTTACTCAAACATTATCAGAACCAAAAGCCAACGCTGCTTCTGCTTCAAATTCAATCCCTCTAACGGAACCCGAACCCGAACCGAAACCGGAAGCTCATTCAAATGGTTCATTGGATGTCCCGTGTAACAAGTCATCGGCTCCAGTAGCCTTACTGGAACCAAAACCCGAAACTGTTGCAACTTCCGTTGTTCAAACACTATTAAAACCAGACGCCGACAGTAATCCTGCGCCTGTTATTCAAACCCGATCAGAACTAAAGGCTGACGCTATTACTGCTTCCTCGGCACTAACCATATCGGAACCAAAAGCCGATACAGCTACATCTATGGCTGCAGAAACTATACTTGATACGTCAGCAGCTAACAGTAACCCGTCTTTAGAGCCTACAACCGATGGATCCTCGGGGAAGTGAGTATGTGTACCCGAAAACATCATCATACATGTGTTTTAATCGACCTTGTGGCCGAACACTTACTTATCGTACTTTGTATTCATATTTTTTTTTTTATAATTAGATCATCTAAGCATAGATAGTTCGAACCTCACAAGTCCAATTTTCGATGTTTAATTCTTTTATCGTTTCGTTATGCTGTATTTTTCCCTGATCATAAAGATGGAAGTTTGCGGGTCGTGGCAGTATCGACCATCGACGACTTGAGTGTTTGATCATGGGATCGTGTTCTGCTTCTACGAGTACATTTGTTGTTGGTTTCTTGGATTGACGATGATTCGTTTTGCACCAAACGTATCGGGATAACGAAGATGGGTACGATCGTTTGGTATGTAACGTTCAATCCTTAAACCGGAGTTTGTAACGGACGTTATTGTTTTGTATTCTTAGATCATATTCATAGTTGTTATAAGTTGAAGTTATTTGGTACTTCTAATGTGTTGTGTTTTTATTCTGTGTAACTAGTTTTTAACTCACGTGTTACATGGATTATTTATAATAAAAATTATTTATATAAAATTGTAATAATCAATTTAATACTTCTTATTACAATTAAATAACCGCATGTTAATATATTTTCCAATAATCAATTTAATTACCTATATTGACATCTAATATCAATTGCTTTCAATAATAATATCTAATATTATTATTCTTTCATTTTAATCAATCCTGCTCAGTGATGTTTATCGGTGTGACCTTAAAATGTCTTATGAAATTAATCATACTGTATTAATTATATTATCTTTGACACAACATGTAAGAATAGGTTTTATCAAAATCACAAAGAGAGATAAGCTTTTTTGGAGTAGTAGTGTGAAGTCACACGACAATTAGTCGATGATCAAATAAGTTTTTCATAATTTCTCTTTTATATAATTATGAAACATATAAGATTTTGAAATAAAAAACATTGCAAACTCTATTGAACTAAAAAAATATTATAACATCTCATTCAAGCAATTTTGTCAATGTTAATATTTTGCCTTGTATTGTTTTCGTTTTCATAAAATCATATTAGGATTGGGAACTTTTATGGGTTTTTTTATGTTATATCTTGCATTAAAGATGAATCTTTTGATAATTTACTGTTAACCCATGTAATACACGTGTAAATTTAACAAATTTGTTTTATTAAAAATATATAAACTTAAAATTAAAAATTAATATTCAAACTTTTAATACTAATGATACTTTGTATATTTTATTATAATTAATTTATGTATAAATCATTTAAACAAAAAAATTAATCATTAATAACTTTTAAGTTTATTATTAGTATTATTTTTTAGTATTATAATTATTAATCAAAAAAATCTTTAAAATATTGTTTGTTTTGATTTCGTGGGATTTAAGTATCTAATCATATCTTTATCTTAAAAGTAAAATGATTTAAGTTTTTTAATTTAATCTTAAAATAATAATTAACATTTGTCATTAGTAGAAGATGTCACTTGACATTATAAGAAAATGACAAGTGGCAATTTTGTTAATTTTATAATAGTATTTATAGATTTAGATTTTAATTTTAACTTTTAAACACTATGGCAATAGTTAAATACAATTTAAGGATTTTATAAAAGGTTGAGAAGCCCGACAACCCTAACCCGATTATCAGAGGCCCTTTAGACCTCACGATCCTTTCTCTATAACCATGTGCAAGCAATGTTCAATTGGTTTGTGGTTCCACTAAGAAAAGTATCACAATGGAGATTGAACGTGAGTTAACTTCATGAATTTATTTCTATCAGAAAAATATGAAGTGTTGAATAAAACTCATAACTTTGAACATGAAATTCATAAATACTTTCATATTTAATTATTTATAGATCTATACATTTAATTCATAAATTTATATAAATTTAAACTCACATGTGAATTTAATATAAGGATGATTGCAAAAAAATGTAAGATGATTAAATTTATCATCACGGAAAGACAACATACTTTTAAGAAATCTAAAAATATATATAATTTGATGGTTTTGATACTCTTAACAACCTTTTTTAGTCATTTTTCATATAAAAAGGATCAAAGTTATCCTTCTTAAAATTTTTTTAAAAATATGCCATATTTTAATGAATACATATTTAGCTCTTTCTAAACATAAAATTCATATATAACCACATTACTTTTTATGTAATTATATTCTTTAATATAATTAACATATTTATAAGTAATAATTTTTACATGCAATAAATTCAATTTTTAATAGGGGTAAAGCCATACAATAGCAACCTACTTTTAAAAATGTATCGATATGATACGTCTACTTTTTTAATTGTCTATATGGTACATGTACTTTAATTTTCCGTATCGATATGGTCATTCTACATAATAGAGCCCGGTTTTTACATATGAAACAGGGTTCTAATTGTATGAAAAAACAGGGGTCTATTACAAATATGGTCATATCGGTATGAAAAATTGAAGTACAGGTACCATATCGATATTTAAAAAAGTAGACGTACCATATTGATAAATTTTCAAAAGTTGGTTACTATTGTATGGCTTTACCCCTTTTTAATATTATGAATTTGAGTGTACTTTTCACATTAGGCTTAGGGAGTTAGGGTTGTAATTTTCACATTCTTATGGGTGTGTGTATGTGAGAGAGGGTTTGTTTTTGCAGGAGTGTGAAATCATGTGAAAATCAAAGGGATATAAATTCAACAATCAAAGAGTATGTCGGGGTTGGGTGGGGTGGGGGTGGGGTGGTGGGTGGCGGTAGGGGGTAGGGGGAGTTGATGATAAAATAGCATTTTGAAAACCTTGAAAAAAGGTTCTTTTTTCTAATTATTTTTAATATAAAGTTATGAAATAAGTTTTTGATATCTTAAACATAGCAATCTCCATGAAAATTGGACCTAATTTATAAAAATTAACAAGACCAACAAATAAATCTATTGTAATAGCTTTGAGCAAGATTAAATATATTATATTTTAAATTGTATTTGTCTTTATAATATCGGATTATGATTAAAAGATGTTACTAAAATGATTTCTTTATGGTTAAGCATCATGACAATCTAGACCTGACAATTCGTGTATTCGTGTCGTGTAACAGGTCAGACACGAATTTTACACGACACGAAATAAAAATTGTGTCTGGTTATGAAACTTGTACACGACACGGAAAAAATTCGTGTTACCTGTGACACGACACACAATTTAGCCGTGTCACACGAAAACACAACTTGTAAACGAATTAGAACCGAATTTTTAACAAAAATATGAACTTATAAATCCAAAATTCCATCTTCCAAAACATCTAATTCCAAGTTTCCAACATCCAAAACATATAAATCCAAGTTTTCACAAAATATATAATTCCAAATCCCAAAACATATAAATCCAAGTATCGAACAACACTTCAAAAGTATTGAATCCGTGTCTTAGACGTGTCAGGCGTGTCTTAGACGTGTCATCCGTGTCACGCGTATTTTACATGTGTCTTATACGTGTTTATACAGGTAAATTCGTGTTTGACACGTGTAAGACACGGAACACGAATTTCAAAAACAGGTCAACCTGTTTTGACACGAAACACGAATTTACCAAACATGTACAAGAAAATGTTGTGTCGTATACGTGTCGTGTATATTGCCAGGTTTATGACAATCTAATATAACTCAATCATAATGATTTGAACTATTTAGTTACGTTATAATAAATTTATATTTTGGTTAATATTGTAAAAAAAAAAAACATTATATTTTTATAGTTTTATTAGTTTTGTCAATCAATGTTTTTTTATTTATCAATTTACTGTTTATGTAAAAATTTGTTACCGGTGACTTGTTGTTCAAGTTAAAAAAAAATGATTTATGTTGAAAAAAATTATCATATTTTTAGTGTTTTATCAATTTTGTCTCTGGTAAGTTTTTTCCATTAAAAATATCAAAATGTTAAAATGATCCATTAAAACATAATATAATTGATTACATAATAACAACTCAATACATTTTGATTTTCTTCAATATCTACCCTTATATTTTCAATGCTAAACTATTTAAGTCATTGGCTTCATGAATTTACTTTTATCACCTAAATTCATATGTCTTTTATCAAGTAAAATTAACTTATAATCAAGATATTATACATTTAAAGACTATATAAAATCAAAACCTTTTTGTTAATCAAGATCTTCAAATTTTATAAAATCCTAATTTTCTAACCAATTTGTTACCCTTTTGACTTTTTTTTATTTTGTTTTTTGTTGCATTAAATTGGACTTTTATATGGTAACATGGGGTTACATATTCTTGCATGATTAAAGAGTTTAATTAAATGGTTAGTTTATTCCATAAATAATAGACTTGGGACCCTGCCCACAACTACATCCACATGCATGTGACTTCTCTTTTTCCATGTGACTCCTTTAATTAATAAATAAACAGTGTTATAATAATAAATAAAAAGTCTACATATCCTTATTAAAATATAAAATTATTTTATACATAGTTTTACTAGAGATGGCAACAGGATGTGTTCGAACTGGATTGACCATCTCGATCCTCGTCGGGTAGGCGGAGAAAACCGTGAGGATCCGGAGAACCCATTTATAACATATGTTTAATAAAACGGTGAAATTTTATTTCGAGATCATTGTTAAACCTAAATGAGTAAAATTTATAGTGATTCAAATCATAACGAGTACAAAAATGAATAAAATCATAAACAAAACAATTATAAACTTGACTAACAACTTTATATATAATACTTATTACTATATGATATAAATATAATAAAAAAAACATACATATATAATCTAAAATATAAATAAAATACTTATTATTATGTAAAATATAAACGGGTATTTAATCGACGTTTTAATCGGGTTATCAGGATGGGTATCATAAATCTCATCCCCGTTTAAAATAATCGGGTTCGGGAAAAACCCGTCACATTTTAATCGGTTTTTCCCATTGGATTCGTCTTTTTTGCCATCAATAAGTTTTACCCCTTTAAATTTAAATATTGTTAAAATTGTTTGATTGTTATTTGTTAATAATTATTGGATAAGAAAGTTGACATAAAAATCTATATTTAGCAAGAAGTGATATGAAATTTAACTTTTAGGTTGAGAATATATAATGAAATGTTATTTTTTCCCTATAAAAAAAATAAAATTAATTTTTTATCTTCTTTATTAGTCATCGACTCATCGATTGTAACACCCTCACTTCCGCACAAAAGTCACGTCCACACAATATCATAAGTGGCAAGATCGCAATAACTCTATAACACAAGTGTCAAAAGATAATACAGATCACTGCTAATTAAAATCTTTGCACAAAAAGTAAATACAGTAATCGCAATTCAGTACAAACTACAACCCGGCCTGAATGTTACACACAAACAGGCAGGAAAATCCTCTAGTCCCGATCCAGCAAATACAGCTACGGATCCCTTCTCTGATAACCTGAACATGGTAGACTCGAATACGTAAGCTCGAAAGCTCGTGAGTACGCGAGGGTTAGACTCTGCAACATAAGCATGTAACACGCATACACATAGCACATACACACATAGCAATCTCTATCTCTGTCCCTAGCAATCAACAATGTAACTCAGGTATGAACACATATCATAAGATCCACAACCCTGCACACACAAATTAAGCCTTGATGGGTCTTCACAAATGCTAGTTGTTCCTATTATGTCATTTAACATGTAATAATGGACCATATAAGACATTAACAAATACTTATTGGTTCTTATCAGTATATAATAAGTTATAATGGGTCATATTTGACATTTACAAGTACTTTTTGTTTAAAGTCATAACATTTATAATGACTTATGTTGAATCGTAACAAGTAGTTATTGTTCATTTAATGTTATAGTCGATCATATATATGGAGTATGTACATATATATTATTTGTTTAAAAAGTAACTCACTGCCTATCAATATCAACGAATACAACTAATTTATATTTTCGGTTCTAACATGTATATAGACGTGTGTATTTGTATTATATTAATATTTAATGATCTATTTTTTTGTAAAACGAAAAACACAATGTTTCTGTAGGATTATCGAGGAATTACCGACGGAATTTCCGAGGGATTACCGACAAAAGACATACCGAGGGCTTACCGAGGGAATGTTTTCGAGGGATTACCGACGAATATTTTACCGAGGGACTTCCGAGTGCTTACCGAGGGAATGTTACCGACGGATTACCGAGAGACGTGTTTACCAACGGATTACCGACAACAAATTTATCTGTTAGTAATCGCTCGGTAAACTCTCGGTATTAGCGACGAAATAGCGAGGGATTTTTTCCGTTGGAAATTCCGTCGGTATACCCTCGGTAATCCTTCGGTAATTTGCATAAACACAATCCGTCAGAAATTTGTCGGTAACCCGTCAGTAATACCGAGGGATTTTTTCCGTCAGAAATTCCGTCGGTAAAAGTCACTTTTCTAGTAGTGTATATTATATATAAACTAAAATCTTAAATTATATTAATTATAAATATATATATATATATATATATATATATATATATATATATATATATATATATATATATATTTATTTATTTATATTTAGGTTCAAAAGAGTCCCTTCAATGATCATTCACATTGCTTATTTAACCATTCACATTGGTAAAATAATATCAGCACAACATGTGAATCTGAGCATTGTCAACTACTAACAAACAATAACAAGATCAATGACAAACAGTAACAATGGTCATTCATGTAACACTCAAATTCTCAAATCTATCAAACATTAATAACATCAACCAATGTGAATGATCATTCAGCTAATGTGAATGGTCATTCACATTAGGAAATTTACCATTCACATTGGTTGTACCATATCAGCACATCATGTATGTTGTGCATCGTCAACTACTAACAACCAGTAACAAGATTAATGACAAACAGTAACAATGGTCATTCATGTGACGCTCAAATTCTCAAATCTATCAATCATTAATAACATCAACCAATGTGAATGATCATTCAGCTAATGTGAATGGCCATTCACATTAGGAAATTTACCATTCACATTGGTTCTACCATATCAGCACAGCATGTATGTTGTGCATCGTCAACTACTAACAAGCAGTAACAAGATTAATGACAAACAGTAACAATGGTCATTCATGTAACGCTCAAATTCTCAAATCTATCAAACATTAATAACACCAACCAATGTGAATGATCATTCAACTAATGTGAATGACCATTCACATTAGTAAATTTCACCATTCACATTGGTGAAATAATATCAGCACCTTACATTAGTCCTGTTAATTGTCAACTACGTTTTGTGAATAATCAATCTTCTAATGTGAATGGTCATTCACATTGATGTCCATTCATATTTGATGAATGACGAGAACAGCAATGTCAGACTTCATCTTCTACATACCATCAATGTTAAATAATGTGAATGATCAATTAAATAATGTGAATGATCATTTAAGTAATGTGAATGGTCAATTAACTAATGTGAATGATTAATTAAGCAATGTGAATGATCATTTAAGTAATGTGAATGGTCAATTAAGTAATGTGAATGGTTAATTAAGTAATGTGAATGATCAAATAAGTGTACAAGAAGTATAAAAAGTTAAATAAGTGTTGTGAATGATCAATTAAGTAATGTGAATGATCAATTGACTAATGTGAATGATCAATTAATGTGAATGATGAATTTAAGCAATGTGAATGGTCGCTGCAATTACGAAAATACCCTTGTCTATTCATGGACGCTGGATACGCAGGATTTCATGAGGGACGTTGTGGAACCAAATTCTATATATATATATATATATATATATATATATATATATATATGTATGTATGTATGTATCAATTTGTAAATATATTTTTAAATTTTTTTTTTAAATCAACACATGGTATTAAGTATTAACCTAGTATGTAGGGTTTAGAGTAAATTATATAAATGGACCCTGTGGTTTATAAAAAAGTACAAGTTTCATTCCTAACTTTTAAAAATTACACTGGTAGTCCATATTTTGAAAAATTGTTACATTTTCAGTCCCTAATCAACTCAGTTTTTTAAATATTTCAAATTTTCCCTTAGAAACTAATTTCACTTATGGTGCTTAATGAATTAATTAAGTTTTTTACTTCATATTTAATTATTTTTATATTTATAAATGTTTAATTAATAAGTAATATTTTATTTATTATTATAAGAATTTATCTAAAATTTATTTATGTACTTTACCTATATATTAATAGGTTTCATACCTATTAATTTTAATTATATATTTAGTTTATGCATTCGTTCATTTTGAAGAAAAATATATTTTTTATTAATTTTTGTTTTATAAAATATTTTCCAATCTATTTATATATTTAATTAATTTATCGTTCGTATCTTCATATATTAACTTTTAAAAGATATTAAATGTGTTTTTGAAATTCTAAACATATAAATATGTACATTCATTTATAGATTATAAAAATTATCTATTCTTAATTTATAGATTTTTATTGGTAGAATATTTTATATTTTACATATGAAATAGTGTAAGTAAAATCGTATTATTCCTAATAAACTTAACAAGATTGTAATCCTTTTAACATTTTTAAATTTTTTTGGGTGTAACATATCATTAATCTAATGTTTGAAGAGTATAAAGTTTTAGTTCAATTATTAAATATACATCATTCTTTTAATTTTTTTAATTTTTTATTTTTATTTCACAAAATACAACATGTACGAAACTTTTAAATTATATAAAAAATCTATTGATAATTTTAAATAATTATTTTTTTAAAACACTATTTTAAAATTAAAAAATAAAACATTATTTTAATATTAAAAAACAAAACATTATTCAATCACATTAAATATATATTAAAATTTTATTTAGAACTATCAAAGGTTTTTTAGAAATAATTTAAAAAATTTCTCATATTTTTTAGTTTATGAAATAAAAATAAAAAGGAATAGAAAAAAAGTAAAAGTAGAATTTATATTTAACAATGAACATATATTTTATACTATTCAAACATTAGAAAAGAATGATATGATATACTCATAAAAATTTTAGAATGCCAAAAAATTACAAACTTGTTAAAGATTATTAAAAATAATATATTTTACTAATATCATTTCATATGTAGAATTTATAACCTTTTCTAATAATATTTATAAAATAAGAATGGATGCTTTTTAAAATTTATATATGAATGTACATATATTACATGTATAAAATTCCAAAACAATATGAATAACATTTAAAAATTAGTATGTTGTTAGAATACATTGTAATTGATGAAAGTCAAAGTATAGGGTTTGTTTTGTAATTCATTCATAGTTGTGAAAAATATGTGTATATATATATATATAATAAGTTTGACTTTCAATGTAATGGTTCTGACATTTTCACTTTTGGCAAAATAGAATTCAGAGAATACGGTTACTGACATTGAAGGTTATCTCATCATTTTGTAATCGACATTCTTGCAATAGAATCATTCGGTTAGTTTTAATCATTGTTATTGTTCTTATTATTGAATTGTTAATTGATTGATATAGAAACTATAAATCACAATTGGTATCAGAGCTTTAGGGGTGAAAATTTGATTCTGAGATTGAAATTTTTTACGACGTTAGGTTTTTCTGAAATTTGCATTTTTAACAACTCAAATGTTGTTTTTAATCAAAGTTCAGTAAAAGAAAAGTGTTTAAAATGTATTTTCGAGGGGGATACAAGTCTTAAATCACTGAAAAACTACTTGAAATTCATTTTCGAATATTCAGTGTATAGTGGACTTGAAATAAATACACAAGAAACTTCTCGATTAAAGGGTATGTTCGAGAAACTCCAAGAGTTATTCGAGTTGACTGATATGATATTCGAGAAACTCCAAAAGTTATTCGAGTTGAGTGATATGATATTCGAGAAACTTCAAAAGTCATTCGAGTTGAATCAAAAGATATTCGAGAAAGTTCAGGAGTCAATCGAGTTGACTAAAGTAATATTCGAGAAACTTCTGTGTTTCATGCGAGTTGAATGCTTGAATGACACTTGGAACATTTCAGATCAACAATCTATTCGAGTTGGTCATAGGTTGTATTCGAGGAAATTCCTTATACATTCGAGTTGGACTAATTGAATATTTGAGAGCATTTAAGACTTCATCGAGAACCCTCATGGTCTATTCGAGTTTAATACATATGTACTGCGAGATGACTATAGTTTTATTCGAGATTTACTCTGTTCTATTCGAGATGGACTATAGTTTATTCGAGTTGATACATAGACCAATCCGAGTTGGTTCAAGACTCATTCGAGTTTTTTCATGCATCATCCGAAATTCATCAAGGGTCATTCGAGATTGATGTAGTTTCATTCGAGTTTGAATGAATTTTTTTTACTAAGTGTTGGATTCTTAATGTGTTAAGAAAAATGTGACATTTTTTCAAGAAATTGTTATAAATTTGTGTTTTTCTAACATTGGTCTCTGAACGATTGACTCTGGAATCCTGTCAATAATAGTTTATTATTGTCTGAAATCCCGATGCCTTAAACAGAAAATCACAAGTTTTTATAATTTCTGATGAAATGTTACAGTTTTTCTACTTTGAAGGATTTCATTTGTTTACTTGGCTAACATGATTCTTACTTGTTTACAGGTTTCAAATGGCATCACCAGATCATTCTCAGAATTCCAATTCATCTTATTCCCATTCATCATCCAATCATACACTCGTTTCTACACCCATTCGTTCAACCTCTG
Source organism: Centrapalus pauciflorus (assembly GCA_020465985.1). Classification (NCBI taxonomy): domain Eukaryota; kingdom Viridiplantae; phylum Streptophyta; class Magnoliopsida; order Asterales; family Asteraceae; genus Centrapalus; species Centrapalus pauciflorus. The sequence goes on from JAANYP010009673.1 coordinate 190,207, forward strand.
TTGCTCGACCCTCACCTTCAACCATCATCCCCGATAACCAACTGGTCAAACCCAAACATTGCTTACCCTTCAGAGATAATAACCATCGTTTGGATACCAAGGTTATCAAAGTCAGTCACCCTATAATTGTAGATATTCTCAAAGGCCATCCGTTAGGTTATCTTCTTCAGTATAAACCTTCAATTCCACAGGTCTACCTACAACAATTTTGGCATACAGTCAAATTTGTTCCTGCTGATGACAATCACCAATTTAAAGTCACCATAGACCAGTTTAAATCCAAAATCACTCTTGCCAGACTTCATCACAACCTGTTTCTTCCAAGACGAATAGACACAGTTAACTTACTTGAGTTGGCTGATTTTGAAGATTTTGTGTCAGATGAGGACCTAGTTCATGATTTGATATGCCTGGTGTGGCACCCTTGCCACAACAACCACCAATTACAATACACCCAGGATTAATTACCAACATACAATACATAATGATCTGATAACCTAAATTAAGTGCGGAAGCATTAAAAACATAATTAAAGTAGTGCAATAGTGTCAAACACCCTACGGTGCTATATGGTACCAAGTCTAAGTCTACACATCCATACAATTTTTACATTCATCCCGAATATTACAACATTGTTTCATAACATAAATTACCGATGGAATAGTGTTGAGTCTCCCAAATCTTCCTCAAACGACCTAACTAGAAGGTCCAGCAGTAGATTTTCCTTTGCCTGTAAAAAATACAACAACTAAAACGTAAGCGAATGCTTAGTGAATACATAGATTACGCATTTTATAAGTCTTTATGAAGCCCAAGAGTAATCCCGACGACAAACGTCGTATACTCTCTTCGTACACCAAGTACGGACCAGAGCCGCAGCCCCTTCGAGCTCACAGCTCGGCATTTAAGCATACCATCTGAGACAAACGTACGATCGGGGATGACATACTGCCTACCGGGCCTAGGAGGGATCAGCTCCAGGTCATATAGCACAGTAACATCAGAGTAATCGATGCGACCCACCGGTCCATCACTAGATGCACAACAACCGAAAGGACATGCAACAAGTAAGAATGTGCATCTACATCTACGCAAGTTAGTAGAATTCCAACCAAACAAGTGAAACAACAGGTCTCAGCAGGCAAAGCTTACATAAAACAAATATAAACATGCGAAATCTACTGTACTCACTGTGGGTGCGTATTATCTTTAACCGATATTATTTCTCTTCGGGCTTTCAACCGGATTCCACCAAGTACCCCACTGTGGGTTAAAAAACACCACAAGGGACCTCAATTCGCACGAACTCTGAAATCCGTTTGTATATTGTTGTTGTACTCCTCGATACCTTTCCGATGACGTATAATTCTCGAAAATCCGACGGTCGGTTTGTGATATATCTTAGAGAGATGTAGAGAGAAAATTTCTAGAGAGATAAAGTAGTGAGATAGTGTAAACTAAAAAATGAAGCCTATTGCCCTTTATATACTACTTTCGTCATTTTGCACATTTCATCACTCGACTTAACCGGTTCCATAAAATACTGATTTAATCTTAGATTTATCATAAATAACTTTTAAATTCATAATACTCCACAAAATTGATCCTGAGTTCAATTTTCTTAAAAATAGCAACAAACTTTGCTTAATATCCAAATACATAATATTCTCCCAAATTCAACTTAAATATATATATAAGTTTTTCCACTTAATTAACCAAAATACATCAAATTAAATCCGTGGATGTTACACCTGGGCTACTCAAAGCCACTTCCAAAAAGCTCCAAATTTCACCGAAATGGATTAAATGGAGAATGGTACACTTTATTTGGGATTATCAATCGATGCATGACTTCTAAGCATACAGGAATAGACAGGTGCAACATTCACTGTCTACGAATCTTTCATGGAATTGCTTTTAATAAGCATTATGACTATGCTCAGTGAATCTGGGAAGACTTAAAAGATTTTGTACTAGCCAAAACAACCAACAGATCAAAGAAGTTTGTTCCGCTCCAAAGATTCATTCAAATCCTGATCCGAGGAATTCTAAGAGCCAATGAAAATATACCAAAGCGAGCAAACTCACAACGATGTCCCGACTATGTAATGATGAGTTTACACGAAGTGCCAGATTCTCTGAATGCGAATATCATGCCGATTCCGGAGTCGTTGTTGAAGTATGCAGATCAAGAGAGTGAGCATGTAAAGTTGTATAGGATAGATCATGCTCCGATAGAGACCCAAGAACCGGGTTCTCTTACCCAAGGAGTAATAGGACGAGAGGAACCTCAGCACGGGGCTGAAGTTCAGGGTAGCCTACAAGTGAGTGAGGGAGATGAAGCTGTAAGGGGTGGTGAGGAAGAAGCTCAGAAATCTGATTCTGAGAGAACTTTATCGGATAGTCAAGAAGGAGAAGATGAAGGTGATGATGATGATGATGATGGTGCTGATGGTGGTGATCATCATGAGGGCGGAATTGTGATGATGGATATAGTGAGTATTGCACAAGAGAGTGTGAGGGATGCCTTAAGCCTAGAAAGCCGGGGTTTAACCACATCTGTTGTTAGCTCTCCAATGAGACTTAACATTGAAGAAGTCAGTATCCCACTGACAAGTGCACACCCAACCATCCACTCAGTCCCCTCTCAACAGGAGATTGTTTCATTTGAGCACCGGGATGAACCACATCTTCTATCCGAAAGTCATTTGGACTTGATGGATATTGAAATCAGTACACATCTGCCTGAGTGTACGACATCAATTCATTCACAGAGTATAGATACTATACAGCTTAGGACACTTGAGTCGACTTCATCTGTTGAAGTAAGTGTGGCTGAACTTCGTGTTCCCACCGGAACATCCTCAGCTACGGAAGCATTTGTTGCTCCGTCGCTTGAAGAGGGTGGAAGTCCAGTCAGAGCGACCACATTGCCATCTCTGAGTACTGGCCACACAGACGTGCTTTTCACAAGTTCGACTGTTGTGACAACTGGAAGTCTAAGTGACCCAGTGGTGACTCTATCCCCATTTGTTACTGAATCCTCGTTGAATCAAGCATTGAATGCAGCTGTTGCCGGAGTAAATACACATGTATCTGCTCAGTTGTCTGAAGTGATGGCACAGATGTCAAACATTCACAAGTTTTTAAAGGGAAAGTCAGTTGCAGAAGAATCGATAAAGCAATCTGAGTCAAATCAAGCTATCGATGAATTAAAGGAAGAGCTGAAGGAGTTCGTTTTTGAACAATTTGATGAAATGAGGGAGCGAATGATAAGTTTGGAAAGCACGGTGATAACTGCTTTGGGAAATTTATCAGAGAGAGTTGCGGCAGTTGAAGAAACGTGTAAGGCACAAGCTTCCTCGTCTAAAAGAATAATGATGAGCATGATGAGGACTCCGATGATGCTCCTCATGAGGGGGAGAAGAGGAGAATGCATGATGAGCCTACACCTGGCGTTTTGATGATAACGTACCCGGAGAAAGAAGCAGAAGTCAAAGAGAGAGAAGCAGGGAGCACAAAAGAATCGGATGGTGAACAAAGTGAGCTGGGATTGATTCTTTATGAAGATGTTCCAGTTCCTTTGAACATTCAGTCTGATATTTACAACTTTGAAGAGTATAATGATTCTGAAGTGATGTTCAAATTAAGGAACATGAGTTAAGGATTCAAGGTGTAGAAGAAGAGAGAGAGAGGAATATATTGAAGTTTATGAAGATGATGATGTAATTACATTAACTGATGTTGATTTTCGAGGAGAAATGATTGAAGAAGAAGAAGGGTTAGTTCAGGAGATTCCGAAGGAGACTATATCGACACCAACAGTTGAAAAGCCTGAGGTTGTGATTCAAGTTAAGGAAGAAGCTGAAGAGTTTCCTGGGGAAAATGTGGTTAATCAAGAAAGAGTTGTGTTAAATGAGGTTGAGGTGATGGAAAGATTCTTTAATGAATATGTGCTGGCAGATGAGTCTCAAAAGCAACATAGACTCAGGTTTGAAGCACAACAAGTAGTTCAAAGGGAAATTCAAGATATGCTTACTTTGCTGAATAAAGATGAGATTCGAAAGAACAAAGTAAAGAAATTTGAACTTCCAGCTAAAAGATCAGCAGAGTTTATAAGGAAAAGGAACAAAATGTCGTGTATTGAAGACATTCTGGAGAAAAGAATATTTTGCAAGAGACAAGCACCATGTTCTTTCCTTAAGTTGTTTAGGGTTTTAGAGCCAAACATGCCACATCTGGTCAACTATGCTAGTTTTCTAGAGGAATAAGACACAAGAAGTTGATAAAGTTAAGAGTGAGTTCATGATAGTTGATCTTGTTAAAATAGAAAAAGACAGATTTGTTAAGATTTTCTATCCGACATTCACTGTTACTAGAGCTGATGGAAATACTTATACGTTCACTGAAGCTGATATGTTCAATATGCACCTGGTCGACATTAAAGATCTATTTGATGAATTGTGCAGAAATAAGAGAAATGAACACTACAGATTTGCCCTGAAGACACTTTTTCACTTCATGCATACCAAATTGGTATTGATGTCAGTGCAAGATCTGCAGATAGGTGTGGAACGAGGAATGAGGAAGATAAACATGACAGCTCCACATAGAGATATCAAGTTTGCTGGAGAATTGAAAGAATTTCAAGTCGTCATGGTAAAGCATCCAACTGTTATGTACAAAGATAGAAATAAGAAGCTAAGGGCTATGAGGAGTGTCGAACTTAACAAATTTTCAGATGGTACACTGAACAAAGTTTTGAGTGGTTTAAAGGGAAAGCTTGCATCTGATAAGAAGAGAAAGACAAAGAGAGGAGCCTTATCTATGAATGACCGAAGACTGATGGTAGAATTCATTTCAAAGATTGAATGGAGGCTCTCTGATCGGAAAAGCATAAGAAGGTTTGAACAAAAGCTTGGATTGACGATTTAAAGACTTTGCACATTCCATCAAAGGGAGAGATTGTTAGAATACATTGTAATTGATGGAAGTCAAAGTATAGGGTTTGTTTTGTAATTCATTCATAGTTGTGAAAAATATGTATATATATAGTAAGTTTGACTTTCAATGTAATGGTTCTGACATTTTCACTTTTGGCAAAATAGAATTCAGAGAATACGGTTACTGACATTGAAGGTTATCTCATCATTTTGTAATCGACATTCTTGCAATAGAATCATTCGGTTAGTTTTAATCATTGTTATTGTTCTTATTATTGAATTGTTAATTGATTGATATAGAAACTATAAATCACATATGTGAAAATAAGAAGGATAAATTAATTAAATATATAGATAGAAAAAAAGAATTTATAAAACAAAATAAATATTTACATAAAAAAGAATGAAAATATAAAAATATAAATAATAATTTATAAATCAAAAACCTAAATTAATTGATTAGGGACCATATGTGAAATTCATTTGTAAGGGCAAAATTGGTATTTTTAAAAAATTAAATTGTTTAGGGACTGAAAGCGTGACAAAGTGTTAAAATATGGACCATCAGTGTAAACTTTAAAAGTTAGGGACGAAACCTGTAATTGGCTATAAACCACAGGGACCATTTATGTAATTTACTCTAGGGTTTATTATGTACCAACATGTTTTCACGTTTTTTTTGCGTTTTCGTCCCTCCATATTATTTTATTCCATAAAAGTCCTCAAGTTAAATATTTCTTTTTGGTTTAGTGAAATTTGGACATTAAAACCTGATTTTTCACTTTCTAAAGGGTTTAATATGAAAAAAACCGACATGTTTTTATGTTTTTTACGATTTAGTCCCTATATGTTATATTTTCTTAAAAAAGTCCTCAAGTTATTGTTTTCAGTCCGGTTTTCGGAAAAGTTTTGTTTTTTTCGTAATCAACCCTGACTTATTCTACAAAAACCAACATGTCATCAATTTTTCACTATTTTTCTTCAAAAAATCCATAAACTTGAAGTCCTTTTTGAAAAAATATATAAAAATTCCAAAAATCACAAGCAAATATATTACTTAAGGATTTTATTGGTAAAAAATAATATGGAGGGACTAAACCGTAAAAACGTGACAAACATGTTTATTTTCTTTCATATTAAACCCTTTCTAAAAACTGGTTACTTATTCTAACCGGGTTCTAATGTTCAAATTTTACTAAACCAAAAACTAAAAATTAATTTGAGAACTTTTATGAAAAAAAATAACATGGAGGAACGAAAACGCAAAAAATATGAAAACATGTTAGGTTTTTTTTTTTAATAATCAACCCTAGTATATATATAATAAAGCTTTATTGTAAATTTGAAAAAATAAAATAGGAATAAGCATATTTTGTAATCTAAGTTTTAGGTATATGTATACTATTCTAATGGTTGTAGATATCATCAAATAATGAACATTCAATACTTTCCATAACTTTTGTTATCATAAATAACCGAAATCATTTAATCCCTTTCATATTTATTGATTTATTGACTGAAATTAATGTATTGTCAATATTTGAAAATTGAAAAATATCAACGAACTGTCAAATTTTATTTGTAATTAAATTTAGTAATTTATTGATTGAAAAATCAATGTATTATTGATATTTGAAATGGATGAGTGGATGACTACAATTCAAAAACATTAACGAAGAGTCAGAATTTTATCAGTATTAAATCCAGTGATTTATTTAAATGCTGGAACTAATATTTTACGCGGTTGTTCCGTTAAAATATTTATAATTTTTTGTAATTGTTTACTTTGTTATAATTATATAATGTATGTTTGTATATTTTTTTAAAACTTTATAACTTTCATGTAGTTCTTTTTATTATGGACTCATTAATCAACGACTGAGATTAATCACACATAATAGTTAAAGATTCTGAAAGATTGTTTTTTTATTGAGTATAACTTGCGTTTGTCAAGGTGTAAACAACTAATAACATTTAAAACGTTTTAGAAAATAGTCAATTAATTGTAGTAATTAAAAAGTCTAACTAACGATTAATAATTAAAGTTTTATATTGGTCTATTTTATAATTTGATGCATTTTAATTATTTATTTATAAAAATTTACTATGATTATTACATAATTGTGTCAATAATGTTAAAGATAACTTTATTATCTATCGGTATAGTTATTATTATGAAAAATACGAATCAATAAAATTTATCATTTATTTAATTAAAATAAATACTCAAAATTTTAAAATATGTTTAATCATTATAAGATGTTTTAAAAATCTTTTAAATGACATATTAATTTTTTAACTAATATAATTGGTAATTAGTCCACATAATTATCAAAGTAGTGTATTCAAACTTATCATTTAATTCAAAAAGAGTTAAATGTGTAACAAGATCTAACCAAAAATAAGTTTGTATAATATATATTTTTTATGATAAAACTGAAGAATAAAATATTTAGTTAATTAATTGAAACATTAAAAAACTATAAAAACAATATATTTTTAAAACTTTAATAATATATTAACTTGTTGTATTTAAATAAACAATAATATGATATTTGATAATATTAAAATCAAGTTATTTAATTAAACGTTGAAATTAGTTAACTCAAAATGAAAAATCATGAAAAAAATAAGGATCAACTACACACTCATTTAATCCTACCGTTAAATCTAACTTTTGTTTACAATGGGAGTCGAAAACCTAATTTTAGGGTTACAATTAACACATTTAACATTTTAAACGATTGATATTTAAAGTTATTTAATTTCGACGGTAATATAATGAAATTCCATTTTTTTTCTCTCTGCTTCGTCCACAATATATTTATATAATTTTATTAGTATTTTAATTGAGTGATTTATTGTTTGAAGAAAATTAACTTATTTCCAATATTTTAAATGGATGAGTACGTAGGCATGACAATGGGGCGGAGATCAGTTCTCATCCCCTTCTTAATTCTCTCACCCATCCCCGGCCCCATCCCCGTCGGGGAATGAACTTCTATCCCCATCCCTGTCTTAATCGAGGATCGGGGATCCCCGTCGGGGAATCGGAATTTTCAAGTTTCTAAAAACATTAATTATAAAGTTTAAACTATAAATAGTAATTCAGTAGAAAAATAGTAATTAAACTTTAAAACAATTCAATTCAAAAATACTGAGTTATTTACATATATAATTTATAATTTATAATGAAACTAAAGTAAAAAGATGTTTGCAAACGATTTATAAAACCACTAAAATGAAAAAAAATTAGTATTTTAAACTATAGAAAAGTTATATACAATAAGAATTAATATATTATATAAAATGTAATGAATAATTTACATTATAAAGTTAAATATATATAATAATCTATATTAAAACATAAAACATAATCGGGGTCGGGGATTAAAATGTCTCCCATCCCCGCCCCATCCTCATTATTTTAAATCGGAGATTCCCCGTCCCCGGTCAACTCGGGGATTCCCCGGTCAAATCGGAGTCGAGTTACGGGTTCCCCGTCGGGTATGAATTTTTTTGCCATGCCTATGAGTACGATTGCAAAACATTAACGAACTATCAGAATTTTAAGATTTTAATTCTAGTGATTTAGTGATTAAAAATTAATATATTTTATCATTTAAAAACATTAACAAACAGTCAGAAATTTATAATCTATATGTATCATCTATATAATAAAAGAGAACACAATTTTCCACATGAGAGAGAGAATATGGTTCGAGAGAGTACCACCCCTTATGTAGCGAACCAGAAGGTACCAACTTAAAAAAAAAAACTATTTTGAAATTAGTATTTATTACAGATTATAAATGTATATATGTATTTCATACTTTTAGGAAGTTCACTAGTTCAATCAATAATTACATCAAACGAGATCAAAGTTAATACTATAAAATATTTATTTTTTTAAAAATATATTTTGTATTCAGTTGGATTCGAAGAATATAAAATCAATAAAGAAAAACTACCATTTTTAATTTCAATTACACCTATTTAATTCAAACCATTTTAAAACCTAACTTCAACTACTCTTGAGCACCTTTTATCGACATTTGATTATTAAAGTTGTGCATTGATTGCTTGAGATGGTTGGGATAAAAAATAGGGGTTTAATACGATAAAAACTAACATGTTTTCATGTTTTTTGCGATTTAGTCTCTCCGTGTTATTTTTTCCTAAGAAATTCCTCAAGTTATTGTTTTCAATCTGGTTTTCAAAAAAGTTTTGTTTTTTTTTCATAATCAACCATGACTTCTTCCACAAAAACCAACATGTTTTCACTATTTTTATCCGAAAAGTCCATAAACTTGAAGACTTTTATGAAAAAATAAAGAAAATTCCAAAAATCACAAACAAATATATTACTTAAGGATTTTATTGGTAAAAAATAACACGGAGGGACTAAATCGCAAAAACGTGAGAAATATGTTGGTTTTTTTTTCATATTAAACCCTAAAAATAAAAAAGAAAAAACAACACTTGGTTCTACCTTAAAATTAAAATTAGTTCACTTATAAATTTAAAAAGTTATATATTTACAATAATCATAATTATACTTATTTTAACTTCAATTTTATTATGTATTTATGTATTCATAACGCTCCTTCTTTTCCTATAAAAGTTATAAATAATGTCATGGTCACGGGTCTATGTGACTTTATTACATATTTACATTAGATATTTTATATACAGCAAAAGACCCTCGAGTTGTAATATTTTTATGACTAAAACCATTAATTATTTTTCATTGCACAAAAGATCTCCAACTGACAAAATTTCACCGAATTGTGGTATTACCAGTTGTAATCGATAGAAAGTCACAGTCCACCGTCGACAAATCATCAGTGGCCATCAGAATTTCGTCGAAAAAGTAAATTCCAACAAAAAACACAGATTCGAACAAAAAAATCAACAAGAAATGTGAATTGGAATAATAAAACATTGACAAGTGAGTTTGCTAAAAAGAAAGTTCATCGAAGACAAAGAGTTGGTCAACGATTGCAACCGGTTCATAATGTTGCACGTCATTTAAAAAAAATATCTTTATTTGATAAGTTTTAGACTTTTAGTCGAAAGTTTTTTGTGCAATGAAAAATGATTGAGGTTTTTAATCATAAAAATGGTCCAACTTAAGAGTTTTTTTTTTTTTTCACAAATATCCCTTTTATTTACCATGAAATTATTACATATTTTACTTAAATTTCGAATCGTGTTTTTAATCTATCATATTTTGACCCTAAAATATCAAAATCTAATGGAAAAATCATCGAAAAAGATAATACTAAATACAAATTCTGATATTAAAGGTATCATAAAAATTTTTAGACAAAAACAAATTATGAAATTCAATTTTTGTCAAAAAAAAAAAAATTTTAACCGAGAAAAGATCATGAAGTGTTATTTTTGTCGAGAAAGGATCATGAAATTCAGTTTTTTACTTTCTTAATTGGATATTGATACTCATTTTATCAAAATTGAATTATTTTTTTCTTTTTTAGCCTAAAAAATTTCATATTACATTTATTGTCAATATTTATATTTTATGTTATTTTCTTGATAATTTGTTAAAATATAAATCAAGCAGGTATTGTTGGTTTAATGTATATGGTTGAAATTATGTTTGTTAAACAGTGTGAGAATTAATATCATTAAAAGAAGATTTTTTCATGCTGAAAAATAAAACACACTAATAATGACAATTAAACTTGTTCGTATATTAATTTGTTGAGTAAATGACATTTTTGGTCATTGTGGTTTGATGGTTTACCCGGATTCAGTCCCTTAACCATAATAAGGTCAAATTTCATCCCTATTTTGCTAATTTTGTGCCATTTTAGTCCCTCGTCCGTTAAACTTAACGACACAACCGTTAAATTTGTAAGAATGACATTTTTATACTTTTCATTGAGACGCTTTTAGTCCCTATGGTTTTATTATTTACCCATTTATAGTCCAACATTTATTTTATTTTATTTTATCTTTATAATTATATTATTTATAGATATACTTAATTTATTATAAACACACTTATCTTATTTATAAATATACTTATATTTTAATATTTTATTTACATTTACTATTGTTCGTATTTTATTTAAAATTTAAATTTTATTTTAATTAAAATTATATATTTTCTTTACTAATTTATTTAAAGTTCATCTTCTTTATTAATTTTAATTTTTATAATATTATTGTTGACATTTATATATGTAATTTTGTTTTTTGTGTTTATGTATATATAATATCGTCGATATTTATCCTCTCAAAAGTCACTATTTCTTCAAATATCTTCCAACCTAATCAATTATCGACACATAAATTATATACAAAAGTGAATATTTGAACAAATAATGACATTGGAAGATACTTGAAAATATTTTATACACACACATATATTTATATATATATATATTATATATATATATATATATATATATATATATATATAATATGGTTCGAGGGAGTACCACTACTTATACAGCGCACCAGAAGCTACCAACTTTAAAAAACTATTTTTTTAATTTTTTATTTGATAAACATGTTTTAATTAACATTATGAAGATTATATGTAAATTTCACATACATTCTAATCTTCTAGCTCCTAAAAAATAATGTGAACGCACACTTACATAATTTTGCATATATGTGGTGTGTGATTTCATGCACTTCGAGTGTTCGAATTTGCTTGAAATTCACATATTATCTGTGTAATATTAATTAAAACATGTTTGTGAAAACAAATTTCAAAAAAATAATTTACGAGTGATACATTCGGGTGCGCTGTGTAGTAGGTAGTACTCACTTGAACATATATATATATATATATATATCCAAGACATAAATTATATAATATACACATAAACCTTATGTGTATTAAACTTTATGTGTTGATAATTGATTAGGTTGGAAAATACTTGAAGAAATAGTGACTTTGGAGAGGAAAAATATCGACGATATTATATTTATTTAAACACAACTAACAAAATTACATATATAAATGTCAACAATAATATTATAAAAATTAAAATTAATAAAGAAGATGAACTTTAAATAAATTAGTAAAGAAATATATATTTAAATTAAAATAAAAATTAAATTTTAAATAAAATACGAACAATAGTAAATGTAAATAAAATATTAAAATATAAGTATATAATGAATTATATTTATAAATAAAATAAGTGTGTTTATAATGAATTAAGTATATCTATAAATAATATAATTATAAAGATAAAATAATATAAAATAAATGTTGGACTATAAATGGGTAAATAATAAAACCATAGGGACTAAAAGCGTCTCAATGAAAAGGGTAAAAATGTCATTATTACAAATTTAACGGTTGTGTCGTTAAGTTTAACGGACGAGGGACTAAAAGGGCACAAAATTAGCAAAATAGGGATGAAATTTGACCTTATTATGGTTAAGGGACTGAATCCGGGTAAACTATCAAACCACACGGACCAAAAATGTCCTTTACTCTAATTTGTTTTAAAGCTCATAATAATAGTAATTCATGACTACAAATCAAATTTTTATGAAAAAAAAACCTCAAAGTTAAATTATTTTCTTTATTAAAACCTCTGACTAATTTTTTGTCACAAAAAAACTTCAACCGACTAAAACTTATCAAAATAGTGATTTTTCTTAAAAGGGCAATCTGCAACCGGTTGCATTTTGCTTCGACCACCACCTTCTCCGGTAACTCTTTCAAGAACAAACGATTTCGGATGAAAAATCAAAACATAACAACAATCTAAAGCCTAACAGATTGAATCCAAAACCTGATTCAACTGAGGATGAACAAATCAAAGCTTCAAGTGCTACAAGCATCAACGGATGCTTCACCGGATGTGGAGATGCCATCATCAACTGTTTAAGTGCATCTAACCCTAGATGAGAAACCAATTCGGTTGCCGAACGACTCGTCAGGGGCTTCAACGGTCGCCAGAAGACTCGTCAGACATAAAGGTAACTAGTTACAACATGTAACACATCGTTTTTGTGAGATTTTAGTCCGTTGGGAAATGGTTGGGGTTTTAATTACAAAAATGGTCAAACTTGAATGCGAGCGTAAAAATCTTAATTCCAAAACCATAAACTAGCTTTCTATTTTCAAAGGGTATTGATTTGTATCCAAGAATGAGAATATGAAATTATAATAATATTTAATACTTACAACTGGCAATAAATATCAACAACATTCCCCCAAATCATTCAACCAAACGTATTTACAAAACTTTAAAAAAAAAAATTTTAGATTCATGTACAACTCTCATTGCATTGCATGTAGTACATGTTGACTGTTGAGTCGTGAATACTAATTGTAACCGAATCTTTATGTGTTAAAATTAAAAAAAAGACTATTTTTGTTTTTTAAAATGTTAAATATTTTTATTTTATTTTTTTTAAATGACAAACTATGTTATCCCTACTCCTAAACTAGCAAACTACTCATTTGTCCTAAGTGGAGACTTTAGAACTTATTTTTTCCACCCAAATTTACGAGAGTCGAACGCGTGACCTCTCACTTACATATCACCCTAATACCAATTGCTTTATGTCCGTAGATATCTGCGAAATCAAAGATAGTTTAATGGTCTACAACAAAAAAAAGGTTTATTACCAAAAAAACCAACATGTTTTCACGGGTTTTGCGTTTTTCGTCCTCAATGTTTTTTTTTCCTACAAAATCTTTAAGTTAAAATTTTTTTTTTTTAGTTTTGTGAAATTTGACTATTAGAGCCCCATTATAAAATCGGGTTGTAATATTCATATTTCACTAAACCAAAGAGAAAAAATTAACTTAGAACTTTTATGAAAAGAAAATAACATAAAGGAACGAAAACACAAAAAACGTAAAAACATGTTGGTTTTTTTATAATAAACCCAAACAAAACTATCTGTATTATAAATAAAAAAGATAAAAAAATAAGGTCTTTTACAAAATGTAAAAATATATTTTAATCTTTTCCAAACAAATAGATTTTTGAAGGTTTGTCGAGTTATAACTATAAGCAATAAAAAAAAGTCTTTTTTATAACAAATAAACAAACCCAGACTTTGATGCTTACAAAATCATAGACATATTAGTATCTTACTTGTTAAGTTATAACATATTTAAAAGGGTTTAATATGAAGAAAAAAATATATTTTTCACGTTTTTACGGTTTAGTAACTTCGTGTTTTTTTACCAATAAAATCCTTGAGTTATATATTTGTTTGCGATTTTTTTTTTATTTTTTCAAAGAAGTCTTCAAGTTTGGGGACTTTTCGGAAAAAAATAGTGAAAACATGTTGGTTTTTTGTGGACAAAGTCAGGGTTATTATGAAAAAAAACAAAACTTTTCTAAAAACCGGATTGAAAATAATAACTTGAGGACTTTCTTAGGAAACAATAACACGGAGGGACTAAATCGCAAAAAGCATGAAAACATGGTGGTTTTTATTCATATTAAACCCTATTTAAAAAGAATTAATATATAAAATATAAAAATATATTTTTTAATATATAAAACCAAACACACTCTAAATTGAGGCTTTTACTTAATTAACACTAATTTATTACTAATTACATTCCATATGAAACCCCTTCCTCCCATCAATACTATAAAAATCTCACCATCAAATTTCAGAACACTTTTAAGTTTTAACTCTCTATTCTATACAACCCCAAGAAGACACAAAACATACCTTCTTCTACCTCAGACCAATATATTCTCCCTGCCTTACATTGAGATTTGCAAATTACGAGGTAAAATATGTCTTTCTGATATTAATTTGCATGATTCTCTTTAGTTTTTTTTATACCCATTTGAAAATTTATCTTATATTCTGTAAAAGATTTGCATTTTCATCTTTGGAGCTTCCTATCGCTTTGTAAAAGATTTGCCTTTTTAACTTGGTTACTGATTTGTGATTATTTTGAATTGAAATCATAGGAATGGGGAGGATGGTGGATCAATTGAGATATGATTGCATATCTTTGAGATTGAAGAGAGGGAAATGGGAATTGGTGTTTGATATCACTCCTTGCCTACCAACTGTTTGATAAAATGTTTGAGAGAAAAAAGAGGGAAGTTGACTAAATGGTCATAGGATTTTGTTTGAGATCACATGTTAGAAAGATTCATTCCTCTTGACATTCAAAAGTCAAAGTTAAGAAAATATATATAATGTGGTGAAGGAGGGAATAACTGAATAAGACTAAGCATTGGATTGGATTGGATTGTTTGAGCATTCAAATGGCTGCAAAGTATTTGCATTCACTGGCAGATGAAAATCCAGATTTGAAGAAGCAACTCAGATGCATGACCGGTGTCTTTCAAGTCTTTAATCGCCACCATATTGTTTCCGGAAGGCGTCTTATTGGTCACAGCCCGAAGAGGGTCCGTCCTGGTAATTATTAAGTTATTTATGATTGTTTATTTTTCTACATTATTGTTGAATAATGACTTGAAACTATAGTGATGAGTTTGTATTCTCTTAATCGTGTCATAAGTTTAGTTGAGTTAGTTAGAATTAGTATAAGAACTTCAAGATTCTTGTTTGATCTATGTATCGGTTTTTGTTTTCGACTTGGGATTGGCACAACAATTATGATTGGTGTCTTGTTGATATTTTCTAATAATGAAAGAACATAATAAGTGATAGTGGATTTTTTTTGTCTAGAGTTTATCTTTGGCTTAATTTCACCAAAAGATGTAAACTTTCAGTCAGTTTACATTTTGAGGATTGGACTTAGAAAATCAGCATTTAAGGTTAAGTTTGTAATCAAATAAGAAAAAGATCTACTGAGTCTATTTCTGTTTTAGGTAATGTGTTCTGATGTTTAAGTTGTTAACTTTTAACATAGGTCCTTAACTAAGTCTAATTTTGTAAGTATGATAAAAAAGACAGAAATATAAGAAAGTACATTCCTTTTTTATGCAATTAACCTGTTAATCTTTCCAGTTATCTTGAAAGATTTTAGGCCTGTAATTTGTTTAATACTCTCATTGGTCACTGAACAACGAGATCACTCCTTTATGACTCAAGTCAAAGATTCGGAGTTATGGAAACAGCCTCTTTGCATATTTGCAAGGAAAAGATTGCATACATAGGCTTCCCCCCAAATATCTCAAAGGCGAGGAGCCTTGGTGCACCAGGGTCACCCCTTTTTAAACAGATCACTATAAATTATGGCAAAACGTTGATTACCGGCAACCCCAGCCTGCCCCCACACAGGAACCGCCTCCTAGGCTCCACATGTGGAGGAGCATTTTTCGAACTCATTCAGCGGCTGTGGCTAGCCCCTCCCCGGCCCACATGTGGGGGCAGGGGGTTGCAAACTCTAGTATGTTATGTATTATGACAAAGTCGCCTTGTCCCAGCCCCATTGCCAACTGAGCTACATGCCTGAGGGCAAATCGGTCACTATAAATATAATGCAGTTATACCATCTGACTTTTGATATTCTCCCCAAAAGTTGATCTGTTTTCATTCATTCTATGAGATATATATTCTCAATGCAACTTCATTGAATTTTATGCAGGCAGTTCGGTTTTCAACAATGGAACGCCTGAAAGAGAGTCGAGTGATATATTCCAGAGACCCCCCAGTGTGGTATGTTAAACTGGTTTCGATTCATTTTCTATAATTGTTAGTTTGAGTGTAGGTTTTGTTGCGAGTTAATTTGAGATTGGTTTTGCCGAATATTGAAATGTTATGTTTATAAATGGCCCGAGTTTAATAGGAGATGTTATTTCAGGAAAAACATAGGGTATCCACTGAATCATCTAAAGACTCTTTCTCCTCATGGTCTCCTCCATCTCCCTTCTCTTATGTTGATTGTAAAATAGATAGACGGCCACATCGTGAACCCGATGACTCAAGTGCCTTGCGACAGATGAATGATCAAAATATTGACCTTCGAGATGTGGTCAAGGACTCGATGTATAGAGAAGCTCGTGGGTTATCACATAAAACTACGATGAAAAAGGAGCCTCTAGACAATTTGATGGACTATAGGGAGTCACATAATGTTCTTGCTGAACTTGGAGAAGACAATTGGTATTGTGATGAACCTAGAGAACTGTGGAGATCAAAGTCTTGCCATATTAAAGACAGGTATCCTTCCTCTCTCTCTAAAGATTATCCTCGGTTGTCATACGATGGGAAGGAAACAGACCGTTTATCCATCAAATCAGGAGACGCTTCTAAAACAACCCCAAAGCAATCGAAAGAACTACCGAGACTTTCTCTTGATAGTAAAGAACGATCAATACGTACTCTTACATCCGTTTCCCTTGTGCCCATTAAACCATCTGATTCAAAGAACCCGAATATTAATGGTGGCATCTCTGCTGACAAGGTACCAATTCTGGCACGGCCACCCAATGTAGTCGCTAAGTTGATGGGCTTAGAAACTTCTGCTGAATCTGCATCAACCAGCTACGAAAAGTTGGGTGTAAGCCCATTCAGAAGTCACCTAATTGAGGATATGAATTCATCATCAAAATCTCCAAAAGCTACTGACTTTTGTGGGTCAATTGAAATGCCAAATTCCACAAGAAACTCATCGAGGGAACCGACATCTCCATGCTGGAAAAATACTGAGTCAAAGCTCATTTCTAGGGTTCACATTGAACCAGCACCATGGAAAAAACGGGACGGTGCTAAAAGTCCTCATAAACCAGGTCCTCGTGTTCCTAGATCAGCAACCGAGACACACAGCCCCGTCTCTTCTGTCTACAGTGAAGTCGATAAAAGATTGAACAATCTGGAATTTTCACAATCTGGAAAGGATCTTAGAGCTCTCAAACAGATATTAGCAGCAATGCAGGCTGTTGAAGCGAGAAAAGATGAAAAACAGGATAAGGTGGAAAGTTTTCGAAACCATGAAACGTTGCTAATTGATCGTCAAAATCCACCGCCTCCAAGTAGCCAATCAGATGTTTCAACGGCTCATGAGTCCCACATTGTCATCATGAAGCCAGCAAAAGTTGTTCGAAAGAGTTTTACAAATAATAAAGCAGGTAAAGATCCGATTACGGAAAGTACAGTTAAAGAGAGACGATCTCACATGCCCACACCTCCAACAGATCCTTGTAAACCCAGAAAGCTGTCAGAGTATCAGTCTAGGTCCCCGAATAGGAGGCGGCGGCCTTCAAATACCGGGCAGGGTGATGATCAAGGCAGAGAGACTGAATCAAGGAGGTTTAGTTACCAAGAAAGCCGACAGTATCAAGAAGTCAACGGAGATAAACTCTCGAAGATGTATACAGAGATTAATGCATCAGAATATCCCGAAGAAACCAATAGCAGACAAAGTTCGAGCTCAATGCATGAGGTAGGTTTGTGTGGTTCGATAGTACTTCGACTAACTTCCAATGTTCTAATTTATCTAATCAGACTTTTGCTGCAATTTCTAGAAATCAACCTTGCTCGTGAAGGTGCATGAATCGCTCATCCCAGAATATCCGAGTCCCATCTCTGTTCTAGATGATTCAGTTTATACCGACAATTCACCTTCGCCTGTGAAACGTACGCCAAATACGCTGAAAGGTAAATTCATTTTCTTTCTTACGTTATTTTGGATACAATTCTGAACGTCATGCTTATTATCGAATGTTTTAGTTTCGTATGCTATTATGTCAGAACTTCTGGATGCTTATCTTATTCTTATGCATATATTACAGATGATTCCACTCAAACGCCTTCCGAGGAAATTGTTAAAGATCAATATGAAGCAACAAACAATGTCATATTGAGCACGATCAATCGTGATAAACTGAAGAAAGTTGAGCTTTTGGTTCAAAAACTCAAGAAACTCAACTCCAGCCATGATGAAATTCATACAGATTACATCGCATCTCTATGTGAAAACACGAACCCCAACAACCGATACATCTCAGAGATCTTCTTAGCTTCAGGGATCCTCCTCCGAGACCTTGAATCTTTCGAGTTTCACTCCTCTGGCCATCCAATTAACCCCGACCTTTTCTTGGTTTTAGAACACACCAAATTCAGCAACCTAAAGAACGAAAAGTTCCACAGGAAGCTAATCTTTGATGCCATTAACGAGATTCTTGTTGATAAGTTAAACTCAGCTTCTAGGACGTTGCAGAATCCTCGGAAGCTTTTGAGGGACTCATGTTTAGAGATAGAACACCAAATGCTGAAGAAAAGGGTAAGGTCTGGCCCTGGGGAGGAGGATGATGATGATTTGAAGAGCATTTTGCAGGAGGATGTGTTGAGTCGATCGGACAATTGGATGGGTTTTCATGGTGAAAGTCCGGCACTCGCAGTGGAAGTTGAGCGGTTGGTCTTCCGAGATTTGGTTGATGAATTAGTTATGGGTGAGGTTGATGATGGTAAGCAAGGTAAGCCGAGTAAACGGTGCAGATAGTTGTTGAAGTCCATCATACCTTCGCAACCACCCTAAACCGAAGCTCTGGTGACTTTTACGGCAAGTCCACCGGATCCTAAGGATGACCGTTTAACTATTTAGGTAATCAACTTCTCTCATTACTGTTGCACGCAAAATTTGACAGGTTTTATATTGAATATGTAACATTCAGTTAAAGGGTATGAAAAAGAAACCCTGGTTCAAACTCAAACCACACTGATCGAATGGAAACAAAGCAGTTTAGTTTGGTTCTTGGTTTTGTGGTTTTCGAAGAGGCAGTTATCGGTTTGGTTCGGTACAGTTACAGTCCATTTATGCCGGTTAAAAGTTAAAACCAACCAAACATGAATGAATCCTGTTCGTAAGAATTTCAAAACAATGTCAAATTGTGTGTTTCTCTAGTTTTGTTGTAATTAGATGTAGTTTTTGTGAGAATTATTGGGATTTTATGGATTAAGATTTGGAATGAGCTTTTGGGAGCTTCAACTTTTGATTTTTGGAAAAGCTCAAAAGCTCCGTTTGGTTGACAGAGCTTAAGTTTTTGATTCAGATTTGAAAGCTCTCAAAAGCTCTTCCACGAGAAACTACTTGTAGTAGTTTTCAAAACGAGCTTTAGTTTTTGGTCAAACAAAATTATTTTTTACTTTCCAAATTATTATACACTACAACTTTTAATAAATATCAATGTCTTTTTATGTCATTTAATACTAAAAGTTACAACTACAGTTACTTTTACCAAACACATTTATAAAAATAAAAACTACAGCTCTTTTAAAATATTACAGCTTCCAAAAGCTTCTGATACTAAAAGCTCCAACTAGTTGTGTCAAAAATCTACTATTAACACATGTATCTTGAATATGAGTTACATTTTTTTTTGGTTTTATATTAGTCATGGTTAGGTTACCCTTTAAGGATAATGTGGGACATATGAAAATGTGGTTTTATGCAAATGAAAGAAAAGGAATATGTGATCTATATATCAAACATATAATTTAAAAAAAAGTTGTTATTTGTATCCTACGAAGTATTATAAAATATCACTCACGTCACTTTGTTAACTATATATTTTAGTAGTAATTATATATATATATTGCCGACGGAGCAGAGAGAAAAAAGCTGACGTGGCATTCTACTATTGGTTATAATTCCTACTTTTAATGCTGATTTGGCAGCATCTCATTGGGTAAAATTCAGATTTTAATGGCTGGTTTGGGATTGGCTATAATTCAGAATTTTTAGGCTGATTTGGGATTGGTAGTAATTCAGATTTTTTAGGCGGATTGAGATTGGCAACAGGGAAAAAAATTATCCATCTGGATAGAGCCGAGAAAACAGAAATATTCAAACTTGACTGCTGGATATAACCAAATATAAGAAAAGAAGGGATATTTATCTATTGGATAACAATATGCAGCTGGATAATACTCCTAACTAAAAATGCAGAAAAAAATGATTTCAAACCTGTACTGGTGTTGATTACTGATGTGTTGATTCCTGCTGCCTGCTGGATATCCTAACTGCATGGATACATTAAAAAAAAATCTGCTGGATATAACTAAGAATCAGAAGACAAATCATGAAGAAAAGATGGATATATATATATATATATATATATATTTATTTATTTATTTATTTATTTATTCATGGATAACGATCTGTAAAAAACATCTGGGTTAAATCACAACAGAAGTAGAAAAATGCAGATATATTCTCAAAAATACTGCTAACATGGCCAAATAATTCAAAAAAAAAAAGAAGAAAATATTTTTGCTGCTTATCTACTCGAATATGTTTCCAAATAATTAAAGGTTACAAGATATCAATTTAAATAGCATAAATAATTTGAAAAATTACTGCTCACATGGTCAATTGAACAATTCAAAACAAATTATATTTTGTTGTTGCTTGATTGGTCGACTTATCCCTTATTTAAAACTGAGATAACAACTTGCAACTAATATCTGGATAAAATCACAACAGTAAATATAGGAAAAAAAGTTTCAAACCTGGAAAATTGTTGATTCATCACATTATCCATTTTTTAAATAATATGAAACCTGGGACTTTCTTGCTTATATAGTGGGTTAAATATAACAAACTGTAAGATAAACATGCAGGAGAAAGAATATGTACTATTATATATAGTGACCATCAACATATTCGATAAAAGAAGTATACCATTAACATCAAGAGTATAATAATCAACGAGACGAAGGAAGACTAGAAGATGCTTTCAACTCCTGTGTATCAACAGTGTCTACATGAAAAAAAAGAAAGGTAAGTAACTTCTTTAATCTTCTTTCAATATTCTGAAACAACATACAAAAATGACAAACTTGGGATAACATAAAAACCGGAGAAAGTAGAAAAAAGAATTCAAAGTGAAATATTGAACATATTATTCAACATCACCACATACTCATGTTCATAATTTGATTTAATAGATTTTCACCTTTTGATGATTTTTTACTAAAATAAATTCAATTCAAGACTCTGTTCTTTGCTGTTATATTAGGTTTGTTCAAAGTTTTTTGTTTCATTTACAACTAAATCATCACCTAAACTTCTATAACATTGCATCCTTATTGAATGCACACAGTTTTTTAGCTTTTGATTATATTTACATAAAGATCTTCAATTCAAACCCGTTACTACTTTTCTATTGGGGTTGTTTATAAATTTTGTGTTCCATATGTGATTATAAATCACCACTTATATTGTATATAATTCTATCCTAATTGATTTGACAGTGTTTTAAGGAAACTGCAAGTCATTCCAAAATAGAATTGAGCAAGTTAGTGCTTATTATTGATTCACATACTTAAAACACATGTGTTGTGAACTGCGGTCCGTTTAACTTAGGGTTGTGATTTCGGTTCTATCCATCAACTTTGATCGATATGAGTTATTTTGATGCTTGGGTTTTTTTTCCTGTTTGTATAGTAGGCACCAACTTAGGATTATGTTTATGCTTAGTTGCGTGTTGTTTATTTTGCTAATTTGGTTTCCTTCTTTTATCTTTGTATCAGCATGATTTTTTTTCTTTTGATTTTAAAACCCCACACCCACGTGTTGCTCTCCTCCTATTCCCCATGAATTTCTCTCCAAAATATAATCTAGCTGTTTAGCATTCCTGTTTCAGCTTGATGAAGAAAAGCAGGGAATCAGGTATGAACACAGTTAATTTCTAACTTTCCTTTATGCATATATGTATATAAATATGTTACTTCATTTAACACGTTAACCACACTTCTTTCGAAAACAAAACACATAGAATTACCTGATAGGTGAGTACCACTCCAACAAAGAGATGATGCAGATATATGGTGAGTCATCATCCTATTTATAGTTCTTTAAGATACTAATGAGAAACAAACAACTATATATGATTAACTATGTTTCCTCTTTTTATGCAGATCGGATATCTCAGATGCATCATTCTAAGAAGAATAGAGAAGTAAGAAGAAGAATAGAAAAGTAAGAGAAATACAAGAAATATCATATTTCTCCAATTTAACATAATTCCATTGTGCTTACCTTTAATCACATGGGTTTCATGGCATCTAAATTTCCTTAATTTCTAGGTAGCTTCAATTTGCCTTTCGTTTCAAGGTCAAATTATCCACTCACTTTGTTTCTATTTATTTTTATTGCTAGGTAACTTCTTAATTTCATGTAAACTCCTAGTGTGTGTACTAAGAAGAGAGGTTCCTACCGTCATGAGAACCATGAGTAATAACATCTACTTAAAAGGAAAAACCTTGGTGACATGCCCCGTTAGTCTACGAATCTACGTGCATCATCTTGAAGGTAGTAACCGGTTATTAAAGCAGTTTCTATGTATTAGTTAGTAATTAAGTTACCCTATTTGATTCAATTCCTTTCAATTATTATTGTAGTTTTTCATTATCTGAAGTAATTTTAGATAGTTATCAATGTTATAGAATAGAATATATTGATTTTTGGTATATAATTTTCATGATTAATAAATGATTATCTTAAATAATTTAAAAAAAAAGTATGATTCTCCTCATGAAGTACCCTATAAATGCCGAAAGTTATGAGTTTTTTATGCATTTATATAAAACATCGGTCATGGTGTGCATTGTATGCATAGTTGCAACTAGAAAAAATTTGAGATGTCATTTGTAACTAAATCAAAAAATTGGTGGGTGATTGAAGGCTCATATGGTAAATTTGCAGACATCATTATGTGTTTGAAATGCTATCATCACCGAGAGCAATCAGGGTCGTCTTATTAGTGAAAACATGTTGTTTTTTGTGGAAAAAGTCAGGTTTGATTATGAAAAAAACAAAACTTTTTCAAAAACTGGATTGAAAACAATAACTCGAGACTTTCTTAGGAATAAATAAAACAGAGGGACTAAATCGCAAAAAAAAAAAATAACGAAAACATGTTGGTTTTTTTAATATTAAACCCTATAATAAGTACACATAACGATCACAAATTCGCAGGACAAGGAAATTCTCAAAATCCTCATCACAAGCATCACGTGTGTTCCATCATTGTGCTAGGCACCCAAAACTCTTATGTTTGATTAATCGATTCCTATATGGTTGTTGTGTTTTGATCATAGGTTTTTGCTCGAGAACATGAAAACGTGTTGGTAGGAAAATAAGCAGATATCCAAATCAAAAGGATCTAAGGGACTTGTGGGCAGATTATATGATTAAAGGAACAATATTCAAACTTGCTAGCTGATGTGTAGCTAAAACCACCACGTAAGTTATTGAACATCGTTATGAACTACGATTTCTACCCATTTTGATTAGTATGATTTTCATATTTTATTATCACAACTAATTAATTTTATTATTTTACATTGACGTCATTATTTTAATTTGAAAATATTATGATTCTAAACTCTGATCCACCTATGGAAGCATGTAGTTTGCTTTACATTTAATACTTTTTACCATACATTTCTTTACGTTGTGAGTGCATCGCTTAAAAGAAGAACATTGTCGAGTAGATTTAGGGATATATGATTTCTGGCCCTAAACACAAATGCATGTATAAAGATTGTTTGCAATTATTTCCAGCCCTAGATACTGACACTATAATATGTACGAAATACAAATCACCTGTACATATTACACACTATCACCGATTCACAATAAGCAAATATATTATTTATGTTTTAAACCTGTTATATTTTTATGTTTCTTTCGAAAATTAGAGACCCATACATAAAACACAGATCTAGAAATTGATAAATGAATTTAAGCAAAGGATCTTAAAACAGAGTCAAGATATCCAGAAATTGATTTGTTGCAAGTGCTACTCATGAGAAATCTGAAGCAAATCAAAAGTAACAACGAGATAAAAACAATACCTAATATTAGGGTTTTGGACGGCGGTGGTGACTCTGGTTCTGGTGGCGGCACTGCACCTGGGACGACCACAACGACCCTGGTCAGCGGCGGTGGTTGTGTGGTGGTGGCAACCAAAAGAGACAAAGATAGGGTTTGGTTGCAGTAGTCGAGTGGAAGAGATGAGTGTGGGTGATTGTCGAGGGAGAGAGGCGGAGCAGTGAGGAGAGTGGTGGTCAGGTGACGGTGGCGGCTAGGGTTTGGCCGTCGACGAAGAGCAGAGAGGAAGAGCGAGTGAGCGAGTAAGTGAGAGTGAGCATGATTGAGACGAGTAGGTGAAGTTGATGGATATTGGAATCACGGCGGAGAGAAAAAGCACGGTGGTTGTCGCCGGTCGGTAGAGAGAGAGAGAGCGATGATGGTGTGTGTGCGTGTCTGTGAGGAGGCGAAGAAAGAGGGCAGAGTAGAAAGGGGAAAATCGGGATCCGACCCGGGGAGTTTGACCCGATCCAGTTTTCCTAAAATCAAATAGGTTAATAAATTGAAATTTAAGATAAATAATATTTACATAAAAAACACAAAATTAAATTAACAAAACACAGAAGTTAAGAAATTAACAAATAATGAAATTTCAAACATAAAAAATCAAGTTAACACATCATAAAATAAGAAATCGAGTTAATAATATTATTAATAAAAATTTGTAACTTTATTTCATTATGTTTACCAAAAATAAATAAATAAATTAAATCTATACTTGATGTTGAATTAAAACTATTATCCAAATGTGCATAAAAATAAACCGACATCCAGTAAAATATATTTTGTTGTGTCATTATTTAATTAAAAAAATAAAAATTATGCAATTGCACATCACCCGAGCAACGCACGGGTATTCAACTAGTTATTATTACCATTGGCATGTCAATCCATAAAGGAAAAAAATTCTAAAAACAAAACAGGACTTTTGGTTTTTGATGACTATGATTCTTGACATTATATATATATACATACAATTTGTTGGGGTATTCGGGTTTGGTAAGAAAGAATAAGAATATAAGTGTTGGCCCTGGATATCTTATGATCGTGAAAGTTTACATTCCGATAACAATAATTTGCCCAAAGCTGGGTATCCAAATTTTGTTGTGGGATAATACACAAGAAGATTTCTTTCCACTAGACTTGTGATTGAACAAAGTTTGTATATATAGTCATGTTGTAATTAACCACCATAAAGCCAAAGGTTGTAACCACCGTCATAAAGCTAAATGTTGTAACCACCACCATAATGCAAAAGGTTGTAACCACTATAAGGCAAAAGGTGGCCAAAGGTTGTATCCACTTTATAATAAAGTTACACTTTCAGGCCAACCTTATACAAGTATGTACTCCACACCCCCAAACTTGTTATAGGTCCAACCTGAATCAACTACGGGTTACACATTATGCTAAAATAATAATATTTCTTTCCCATTTTAGCATAACAAAAAGAAACCATATATACAAACAAAACAAACTTATGCATAAATGAAAATGTCTTGAAGATTGAATTTTCATCTTAACGAATTATACAAATCAAACATTCGAGAATAAGGGTGTTCTAAGAATTAAATCCTTCAACCGATTTGAATACATGACGATAATCCACACAAAAGTTTAAACAATTCCAAAGTCTAAAAACCCGACACCTAACTAGCCTTGTGTCCCATCCATTTGTGAATAAATACAAAGTTAAGTCCAAAACTTTGTTGAAGCGGCTCTTCTTATTCATATAGGTGACTCTTTTCCATCATGCATCTGCACATGCATTTTATCAAAAGAATCAACCCCTTTAACATGCAGTACCGAGCACATCCTTTGGGATGACATAATAAA
Source organism: Centrapalus pauciflorus (assembly GCA_020465985.1). Lineage (NCBI taxonomy): Eukaryota > Viridiplantae > Streptophyta > Magnoliopsida > Asterales > Asteraceae > Centrapalus > Centrapalus pauciflorus. The sequence continues at coordinate 216,754 of JAANYP010009673.1, forward strand.
CATGTGCTCCAATCTTATAGTGTAAGCTTTCCATATTGAATTAAACTTTTAGCGTTATACTAAAAGGGAATTGAGTATCCTACCACATAAGATTAAAAAGACTTCAATCCCATCCCGATAGCAGACTTGTGCACTAAGTCTCATGCTGTTGGGAATTCGTATCGTTTTTCATAAAAAACCATAAACATTAATCTTATTAACGCACAGCGGAAGCTTTTTAAAATCACGAATTCCGTACACGGATCATCAAGTATACATAAGATAAGTAATCGAGAAAGCAATAAAAATCCGTACCTTTGTATTCTATGACAAGAATACACAAATGAGATGCTTTCGGTATCCACCGATGATGACACGATCGAGCGGCGCCAGATATGCAATTAAACACACGAAGAACGGGAAAACCAAACACGCAATTGTGTGTTTGGTTCGTACGGCCAGAAAAAAACCATCACACACACATCCGCCATGTGTGTGTGTGCGGCCATCATAATCCCATTAGGTCACACACAAAATGTGGGGATGTCCCATATATATACACACACGGTTATATATATATATATATATATATATATATATATATATATATATATATATATATATATATATATATATATATATATATATATATATATTAAACTTTAATATATTAATATATATCTTAATAATTATCTTTATTATTTAAATCTTATATAATTATCTCTATAATTATATATCTATTAAATAATATTTATCTTTTATATATAATCTAATAATATATAAATTACTAGATAATTATTTATGATTATCTCTATTTATTTGTTGATAATTATCCATCTAGTTATCCAATAATTAGATGATAATACCAATTCAAATAAATACATCTTTTATTTAATATCTAATAATAAATAAAAGACTAGATAATTATTATTTAATTATCATCCAATGACAATTAAATCACTACAATATCTAATATTGCACTTTTAGTCCCCGTACTTTGAGATATAATTAATCATCCATTAATTTAATCTCAATGATCATTTCGTGTCATAAACCATATCATATATTATTTATTCAATTGTTTAATTGCATCTGCTCAGTTGTGCTCATCGGTGTGACCCTCAAGTGTTTTATGAAATCAGCCATGATGCAGTAGTAATGTCATCTTTACACACAATACACTAACATACTCCCACTTGTGTAAGACGACATACTGTCCTGCAGCATGCGCTTAAAGGAGGTCATGGCTAGACACTTTAGGCAACCAATGTCATAAAAACTCTGACTCCCATTCGGACATTCTTGTTGAAACAGCCTTCCAAAAAGAAACTTAGGTTATATCCCATGCATCGCGATATTTCAATGTGAATGCTAGGCATGGATTAGATCAACCGTAGCAAACATGGTTATGTTTCTCGACTCCCTGATCTCATACTGAACTGTAACAGACAGATTAGAACACATCAGTTCTGTCCGAGCATGGCCATGCATTTCTGTCAGTATCGATCGCCGATGGGCCCAGGAATATCTCTTCTTAGTTAAAAGAAGGTGCAAATCCCATATTGACTATCTAGGCCTCCAGCACGACTCCCACTGCAACCAGCCTCGAACCGTTATGATCACCCAGTTACGGATGACGTTAGGTTAGGCCAAATGTACAGCAGCACCCGCACTAAAGTACATAGACATCTCAGGTACTAAGGATTACCTTTTTGAGACGACTCATGACTATGATCCACAAAGTGGTCTCAATCGGTGGGTCAGTCCAATATTTGTTCGCAACTACCTGTGAATTTGGTCCAACCTTTGCTATATTCATCACCATGAATATCAACAAAAAACCGCAGTAGCCTTTTAATTCTCTTTGTGGTTCCCACGACAACAAGCAGCTATGGAATAATTTTAGAATAACTTTAATTTTATTCTTGGATTTCTAAAACATGCAAAATAGAACGACATTAAAGATATCATGTTGAACTCCTTTATCTCAATAAACATAACACGATTTCCATCAATTTAATGCTACTGTTCCTTTATCAAATGTAACGGTAATACGATCTATCGAAAATTTAATTTCAGACATGATCTTAGTGGGAGTGTTCTCTAGTTAACTGACTTAACTTCCATTACCGTTTATCTTTGAAAAATTTACACTAGTTCTTTATTACAAGTTCTTTGTAATATTATTCAGACCCATTCTGAATCTCCTTACAAATTTCTATCCATTATCTTTAGAGGAACTGGTAAATCACTCATAAAGACACCAGGATTAAAATTTAGGAGCTCTAGCAATTCAGATTAATTGCTACTAGTGATACGTTTAGATGTTTAGTCTTGAATCTGACAGTATGCAGTTTATCTATATCTTAACAAGATATCTTTAATAACATTGTGTTCAACATTTGTGATATGTATCCATAACCACCAGAACCTGGTTATCGACAACATTTCTTGTAGTGTTCCGTCAAGTTTGCCAACGAGTGTTTAAACAAGTCAAAGGCTATTACTTGACTAACCATCACACAAGTTGTATACATTTCACATGTAATTTTATAAAATGCGATTACTTCTTGTCTAAACAATCCTGACTTCTCAAGTCTAATTATTTCTGACAAGTGAAGTGAATTAACCTCCATGTAACTCCTTTACATTTAATTCTGCATTTTATTAGTTTCTATATAATCACGGATGACTATCCAACTCATATAATCTCTTGAACTAACTTTCAATAATTAACAAGTTCAATGAAACTGCATTTGAACACTTGAACAATTTACACAACAACATGGTAACCTTTTTTATCTGAATATGACTACTAGCTTGTCCAATCTCCATTGACAAGTTACTATTCAAGCTCCACTTGAATCAATAGTCTATAATCATGGTTTAGTAATTTTAAACAATAGGAATTTCAAGCAATAAATTTTCAACTCCAAACTTTTTTTTATTTATCCCAAAAATATTTGCAGGAAATTCAACTATAAAGTTGTTTACTACACCATGATAAACTATTGATGACATGAAAATAGTGTCCAGCAGAGTATTCTCTAAGATGTCTCTATGCTCCCACTGAATCTGTCATCTCTTTTCACTTCATTTTAGTCATTGCAGACATTATGCATAAAACTTTGTTCAATTGGGTATCACATATCCAAGAACAATAGAAGTGACTGATTCAGATACACGAAGTCTCAATGCGGTCAACCTTGACCGTTTCCAAGTACTTGGGACAATTCCTTTTCCAGTGCCCAGTTTCCTAGCACTCAAAGAATTTGTCATCCTTGGATTTGACTTCTCTGGTTCTAGGTTTTAGCTACTTGTTAGCTTTAACCTCCGGCTTGGAAACTTACTTTTCCTTCCGTCTCTTTCCCTATCTTCTCTCCTTAATCATCCGCTCAGCAGTCTATAGCATCTGATGCAGCACACTGATCATCTTCTCCATGCATATTGTAACTAATTACAAATTGCTAAAATTCCTTCAATAAGGAATTGAGAATCAGATTCGTGGTCATATCCTGTGTCACGGGATACCCAAGTCTGCTAAGATGATCCAGATAACCTTTCATCTTCAGCAAATGGGGTCTAACAGTTGTTCCTTCTGCCATTCTGCAGGAGTTTAGAGCCTAGTCGTATATGTTTCTCAGTCCGAGCCTGAGTCTGGAACATATCCTTTAGCCGGCGATACATCTAGTAAGCTAGGACATCCATAAAGTTAGTCCGCAGCTAAGATGTCATGGTCGCTAGCATTAGACAGGCAACATCGACCGAATCCTCAGAGTGCTTCTTGTGGAGATTTCTCTCCTCAACTGTAGCAGTCTATGCAAGAGCAGGTCCTGGTGCCCTTTCCAGGACATACGACTTTCACTCTGTACTCAGAACATTAGTCAGATCTTATTCCCAGTTCAGGAATTGCTTCTTTTGAGCTTTCCATTTCCCGAATGGTCCTCAAAGTAGCAATTTTGCGCTTTTAGGGAAGATTTTCAATAGGAGGAGGTTGAGGATGGAGATTGACGTTATCATTGTTGTTGTTGTTGTTGTTATTGTCATTATTATTATTTAAACCGCTTCTACCTCTGCCTCTTTCAACCATCTAAAACAATTTTTCAAAAATTAGTATTTGATTAACCATTAATAAATCAATAACCCAAAACTCAGAAAATGATTTATTAATCCTAAGAACCTTTTTACTTATTCATGCACCCAACGGAGGCTGAACCTACATGAATAAGCTACTCAGGCAGGCAACTTATTACCAATTACAACCCCTTTGCAACTCTTAGATCTTATGAGATTTTCAATTTCTTAAATTGATCATGTTTAATCTCATCCACACCTTGGGCAACAGTCTTACTGAGGAACCACCACTGACACACACCATATAACAACTGCAAGTCACTGGCCCAAGTCTCACTTAGGATCCGCATTGCTTACCTCACAGCTCTCCGAGTTTGCGGCGTAAGCACCCAACGAAGGCTGAACCTACTTACGACGACCGGTCACCGTGAGTGTCACTATATGGACGGTGTGTTGTGTCAGATTTTTAATTTGGGTTTATAACCAGTCTCTTACCAAGAACTAGTGGTCAGTCAGGTTAGTCAGCAGGCAGGATCCTTTCGGTTCTAAACCTTTCAGAAATTCCTACAACCACAGCCCGAGCGAGACTGTCCTAGACACCACCTATTCTGGTAAACAGTCCAGTTAATGTACCAGTTTTAAGAATTTCAACTCTTTGATCATATGACATTTTAAAATAAATCTATTTTTATTTGAAAACTAATTTCATAAAAATGTCATATCTAACGCTCGACAAAATAATTAAAGTTTCCAATTTAAACTTCCTTTTAAATACTTTAATTTTTCATCAAAAATGATTGTAGTTTTAATTTCTTTTATTTATCTACTTTGTCACCACAACCACGCAGATATAAATAAAGCATAAAGAAATAAAACATACAATCACATCGTGACATAGCCTTGCCGAAACTAAATTGGTTTCCGAGAGCCATACGGACAAACCAATTAGGTCAAAACCTAAGGGACAAAATCAACACACAAGGCAAGAAGGTTGAACTCTTTCAGCTCCCACTAGCCTCAGCATCCGATGATGTCTCCGAGCGTCCTTGATGGATGACCTTCTTCTTGATGGACATCTTCGCCAAGATTTTTTTTACATAATTTTAATCTAAATACATTTGCCTATTTTCTAACCTATTACAGATTACATCATAAATCCGGGATTCCAATGGCACGCAGGCCTTCCCAAAAATAACCAATAATAAAAATAGCAAACATCACGATTAAATAAACAACCATCACAAACAAGGGGTCTCAAGGCTCGGCTATGTCACAAACATAAATAAAGCAGTAAAACTTGTAAATAATCCAGAATTCATTTTCATCTTGACATGAAAATAATTCCAAAACCAATTAATCCACCATTAATTGAAGTAAATATGTCCAATATCGTTCTTAAATTAAACACGGTTCGTAAACTCGAAATTTAGGAACACTTTCCATAATTAGAAACTTTTTCCCGAAAAATTCAAATTCAATTCCATCTTTGCATTATCTTTGGATTCTAAACTACACTTTTCTTAAAATATTCAATTAACAATTCAAACACCTTTGAAACTTAAACTTACTATTTTAAGAAACTTTTTATTAAACAACCTTTAATAAATATAGTTTTATTTTCAAATAATATTGATAAATAATTTAAACTTCCTTTAAATAATTATCAATTAACTATTATTTAATTGAAACACTTTTCAAAATAAATAACTAAACTTTATTTAAAATGTCAATTTTCTAGATAAACAATTTTACCAATAAAATATTTCTTTTAAAATATTTAAAGAAAATTGACCATCTTTAAATAATACCAAAAACTTTTCTTTATGGTTTTAAACGATTTCTACCAAAAACGTTAATGTCGAGATCAAATCTCAAAACATTAAACCATGACCGAGCATGAAACTCAAAGTCACGATTTCATCAATTTGAAAATGGAATCCTTAAATTAAACTCTCTTTAATTTAATAATGCTTTTTATGGAACTAAATATTGAATGCATAAATTAAATCTAGTTTATGAATTAAAATTACCATTAATTTTAATTTCAACATTAAAACTTAACTTTTAATTAAAACCGATTTAATTTAACGACGAATTACCGGAAAACGGAAACGAACCAACTTAGTTAACCGACTCATACTCGGGTTCAATAACCCATATGAACCGAAAACAAGTAGGGTATTAAACCCTTTGACGGCTGAAATTAATCGAAGCCATTAATCAACTCACTTTGATTATTTCGATTTCCATATTCCAATTAATCGTTTAATTATCGAATCGAATAATATTTAAACCGATTTGCGAATTTTATAAAAAAAACTAATAAAGTCTCCACTTTAATTTTATAAAACCGAAAACATATTTACATATATTTTGTCACAAATGTCTAAACATTAATAACCAAACACTTTTGATTTATTGATTCGATTTTAACGCATTTAATTTAATCGTTCGAGTTTAACCGTGAATTAAACGACACGACGGAACAAATAATCCATCACCTCGGCTACCACATCACAACCGAGAGGTCATGGGTCTCAACCCACGGCCGAAATCTCTAGGTTTGATTTCGCGAACCGAAACGTTTAATTTTCCGACTTTAATCAATTAAACACTTTTAAACAATCAACCATCAACTAAATAAAACGAACTAAGGTTTCAAAATCCCGAGTTCCGAGAAACTCCAAGGTTGGCCGAGAATCACCATGGGGTTTCCAAAACCTTTGGTCGATTTTCTCCAAGCCGAATCAAAACCTTAAACATTTTAATTATCGATTCCGATCGTTTAAACACTTTTAATTATTAAAAATCAAAACTTTAAAAAACGTTGGACATAAATCCTTGAATAATACTATCATTATGTTACTTGAGATGGCTCTGATACCACTGTTGGGAATTCGTATGGTTTTTCTTAAAAAAACAAAAACATTAATCATATTAACGCACAACGGAAGCTTTTTAAAACTTACGAATTCCATACACGGATCATCAAGTAAAACATAAGATAAGTAAATGCGAAAGCAATAAATTCGTACCTTTGTATTCTATGACAAGAATACACGAATGAGATGCTCTCGGTATCCACCGGTGATGACACGGTCGAGCGACGCCAAGTATGCAATCAAACACACGAAGAACGGGAAAAACACACACATAATTGTGTGTGTTTGGTACGGTTTGGAACACCACACACACACCTTCAAGTGTGTGTGTGCGGCGGCTCCACCTCAAAACAAAACCACACACCCTTCTTAGGTTTGATATATATCTATATATATATTTTGTGTGTTGTTAGCCGTATGTATGTATATATATATATATATATATATATATATATATATATATATATATATATATATATATATATATATATATATAGAATCAGGTTCATCAGCGTACCTATAAGATTCCAGCGTACCCAGCGTACCCTAATGTGAATGATCATTCACATATATTTTTTTTGAATAGACGTACATAAGACAACATTATAAGACTTTTTTCAAAAGAAGCAACATCATAAATCTTGTGAATGGTAAAAAAAGATCATGTGAATGGTCATTCACACCATTCACATTGTGTGAAATGACCATTCACATGGATGACCATTCACATAAATATGCATTGAGCATTCACATAATTTTTAAGGACACAGAAAGTGTGAATGTATGTGAAATTCATATATCATGCGTATAACATTAAATTAAACATGGTTATGAGAAAAAAAATTTAAAAAAAGTTTTTTAAGGTTGGTACCTTCGGGTGCACTTGATTTCGAGAGATACTATTTTGAACCTGACTCTATATATATATATATATATATATATATATATATATATATATATATATATATATATATATATATATATATATATATATATTATGAGTTTTAGTTTTAATCAAACTCTAATATAATAATATAATATAAATCTTAATAATTATCTTTATTATTTAAACTTTATATAATTATCTCTATAATTATATATCCACTAAATAATATTAATCTTTTATATATTATCTAATAATATATAAATGACTAGATAATTATTTATAATTATCTCTTATTTATTTATTTATAATTATCCATCTAATTATCAAATAATAGATGATAATACTAATTCAAATAAATGCATCTTTTATTTAAAATCCAATACTAAATAAAAAACTAGATAATTATTTAATTATTATCCAATGACAATTAAATCACTACAATATCTAATATTGTACTTTTAGTCCCCGTACTTTGAGATATAATTAATCACCCATTAATTTTATCTCAATAATTATTTCGTGTTGTAAACAATATCCAATATTATTTATTCAATAGTTTAATTGCATATGCTCAGTTGTGCTCATCGGTGTGACCCTCAAGTGTTTTATTAAATCAGCCATGATGAAGTGGTACATAAAACATAATCAAACATAGAGGGTTTAGTAATCGTACCAGATTGCACCATTGCAATGAGATTACCACACAGAAAAGCTTTAGGTGATCCACACACGCTTCACCGTTGAACCGCGACGCTAGATATCGCAATGATACGATCGAAAACCGAAACCCCGTGAGGGTTGCTATGTTCGGCCGAGAGAGAGAGCAAGAGAAAGGTGGGGCCGATTTTTTTTCACACCAAAAAAAACTTCCTAGGGTTTCACCCTTAAACCCTTAATTATAATCCTTGTAGTTATCTATAGGTTATAGATAATTACTAATATTTAACTAAATAAATAATTCTAGTAATTATCTATTAGTTAATTAGCATTTATCTATAAGGAAAAATTATAAATATTATCTAATAACATTTACTATTATCCTATAAATATATCCTTTCATAATATCAAATATTACTATTATCTAATAACATTTATAATTATCCTATAAAAATATCATTTCATTAAATCAAATATTACTAATCGGTCCCTCAATTTTCGATCGACTTAATCATCCATTATGTGAATTTAGATTCCTATCAAACAGTCAATAACTACAACAATCAATCAAGAACAAGAACAATTAAAACTAATCGAATGATTAGATTGATGACTGAATGATTACAAAGGAGAAGTTTCAAAACACTGTTGCCCTAGATCTTGAATTCCGTGCGTATACAATTTAGAATGTCAGATCACTACTTTTCAATTACAAAGTCAAACTACTATTTATATACATTTTACAACTATGAACTAATTTCAAAAGATACCCTAGACTTTGTATTTTATCAACCCAAACGATATTCCAACAATCTCCCCCTTTGATGGATGTTAGGAAATATTCTAAGTAGTTCAAACTGTTAGTTAGACTTCTCAGACTGTTAGTAGAATTTCTATGTAAGTACAAAGTTCATGCTGTTAGTTGAAGAAGTTCGAGCTGCTAGTATAAAAGTTCATGCTGCCAGAGTAATTTCACTCAAGCTGCTCTGCTCAAAGCTGCTAAGTGATTCAAGCTGCTCAACAGTTTCATAAACAGAAAGTGCTGATATTCAGGAAAAGATATTTACACGAAGATTCCAGCATATCTACTATCAGAGAAGTCAGAGTCCTTCAAGGAAACAAATCAGGAAGCTTTATAAATACATAGAATAGGTTTTTCTATTGTAATCAAGTTTCTGCATATTCAAGTTTGTAATTGCTTTTTGTTTAAGTTTTCATAAGCCTCTAAGGTTGTAAAACCCTAAGAACAATTTGTGTTCTTCGTCTAATCAAACAGATTAGAGGTGATTGTAATCATTCTGATTCAGCAATACAAGCAATTTTGTTTATTCATTTATGTTTATCTGTTATTGATTCTGAAAGCTTTTATAAAAGTAATTAAGTGTTATTCCGCAAACTTCTTAATTAGACTTTGATTTAATACAAGATTATTGGTTTACACTCTGATCAATTCAAATCAGTTAATCTTAGGTAGTTAAATTCAGATCCTGACAAGTGGTATAAGAGCCACAGGTCGTTCTTTGTTTTTCAAAGTCGAAAGCTTTCATTTAAACTTTTAATCTTTTACAATGGAATTTGATAACAGCAGTAGTGGATCTGGGCAAGGACTCAAAGTGCCTATGCTCAAGCCCACTGAGTTTGAGATGTGGAAACTCAGGATTCAACAGCATATTCAATTCATTGATTATGCCATATGGGAAGCTGTTGAATTTCCTCCTGCAGTCGATCCTGAACTTGATGCTGAGGGCAAACCCATCAAAACTCCTCCAAAAACTGAACTTGAAAGAAAGGCTAGAATGAATGAAGTCAAGGCTCTTACACTTCTACAAATAGCCATTCCTAATGCATATCAACATCAGTTCAAAAAGTTTTATTCTGCTCATTCTCTTTGGATTGCTTTAGAGAAAAGATTTGCTGGTAATGCCAGCACCAAGAGAAATCAAAAGGATCTTTTGAAACAGCAGTATGAGAACTTTTCTGGTGGCAAGAATGAAAACCTTACTCAAATTTTTGACAGGTTCAACAAACTGATAAGTGAATTGGAAAGTGCAAAAGTCAGCCTGGATCAAGATGAGGTCAACAGAAAATTTCTTAGATCTCTTGGAGAAGAATGGACAGTTTATGCTGCTCAATGGAGAACAAAAGACACTCTTGATGAAATAGAACTGGATGATCTGTACAACAGTCTGAGAGTGTTTGAGACTGAGATTGACACTAAAAAGAAATCTCTTTCTTATAATCACAATACTGCTCTTCTGTCATCTGAAAAATCTAATTGCAGTGATTCCTTTTCAGGTGGTGATGGTAACTCTACTGAAGCTCACTATGAGGCTTTTGTTGCCAATGATGGACTGTTTGCTCTAAATGCTGAAGATCTAGAACAGATTCATCCAGATGATCTAGAAGAGATGGATCTGAAATGGCAACATGCAATGCTGACCATGAGGGCCAAAAGGTTTCTGAAAAGAACTGGCAAAACCACCTTTACAGCCAGAGTAGAAGGCAAACCAGCTTTTGATAAGTCAAAAGTTAAGTGTTTTAAATGTCACAAACTTGGTCACTTTGCTAGAGAATGCAGATCTCAAGGTCAACAGTCATCAAGGCCTCAGCAGACCAATCAAGCCTCATCATCACAAGCACTTGTCTCTCAAGAAGACAATGTGTTTGACTGGAGTGATCAGACAGAAGAAGTGTTTCAAAATCAGGCTCTAATGGCAGAAACATCAAATGTCTCCTCCACTGAACTACCATCTGAGGTAAATTCTAAACTCTGCTCTCAAACATGCAAAAATATGGTTAAAAAGTACAGAGATCATAATGAGAGCATGTGTAAAACTCTAGCTAAGATGGAAGAAAGGAGATATGAATACATGCAAGCCATAGAAGATCTTGAAAAACAAATCAATGACTATAAGGATAATGAGATTCAAATGGGACATGATAGAACATATCATGAGTGGGAGAAAAAGGAGCTAAATAAGAAAATAGAATCCCTAAATAAAAAAGTAGAAGAGACTGAACAAAAGGTGTTAGAGGCTAATAAGAAACTAGAATCTGTCAATATAGATCTAGGTAACATCAAATTGGCAAATCAAAAGCTGGAATACCTAATGGAAGTCCAATTTAAAGATATGGTAAAATCTCAGGTTAATCCCAAAGAAGGTATAGGCTACAGAGCTACTCCACCCCCATACAACAACAAATACATTCATCTAATGAGTGAGGTTGCTGATAGGCTTGTCAATGAACCATTAGATGAGTCTATGACTACTGTAGATCCTATCCTTGATAACAGTCATGAATCTAAAGAAGATCAGTTTCAAAATAGAGACTGTGAGTGCACAGCAGTTGAGAAAGAACACAAAACAATGAGTGCACCTATAGAAATCCAAATTCCCAATAAGAAAGGAAAGGAGAAGATGAGTGTATGCATTACTGCTTCACAGGTTTCTGTACCTTCTAACTGTAACACTGCATCTTCTTCAAAGAATAATAAAAAGGGTAAAAATGTTCTAGTCTGCACATGCCAAAAGCATGGTGTCCAAAAGTTTCCCAAACAACAGCAGGTAAGGGGAAATCAAAGGAACAAGAACCAGATGTTGTCCAATAAAACTGGTTCTCCAATCCAAACAGTCAAAAAATGCTTCCATTGTGGCAGGAAAAATCACTTGGCCAGGGATTGTTTTTATAAACCATCTGTTGCAAAACAGACTGTGTTTCATAAAAAGACAAACACTCAATATTTAAAAAATTAAAAGGCCAAACCTCCTACTGCATCAGTTCCAAAGAAAACAATTGATCACATGTTCTCAAAAGCTAATAAGAAACAGTCCACACACCAAAAACAAGTTTTAGCTAAACCAAAGTTAAATTTTAAACAAATATGGTGTGTTAAAGGTAAAAACTCAGGTGAACCTGTTGATACAAATGTTGAAACTGCCAAGTCTAAAGTTGAGACTGCTAGTGCAAATTCTCAAGCTGTTAGCACTACAGACTCAATTCAGACTGGTAGGCTCAAAGTTGGGACTGGTAATGGATCATCTGAGACTGTTACTGAAAAGGATGGACAAAATACCTGGATACCTCATGTGATAACTAAGTACTCTCCACAAAATCCATCAGTGGATCTTACTAAGTATAAGAAATCAAAGACATTATTTAGTTATGTTAATGCACAAGGACAACCCAAAACCAATTTGGTTTGGGTTTACTCCACTACTAACTAAGCTTTTATTTGTGCATGGCAACCACAGGTCACCTCATAAAACAAGATGGCATTTGGACAGTGGATGCTCTAGGCACATGACAGACAATTCTGAGTGCTTGTCAAATTTCAAAGGCTTTGAAGGAGGATTTGTTGCATTTGGAGGCAACTCTAAAGGAGGTAAGGTTACAGGTAAAGGTACTGTTAATGCAGGCAACATGATTTTCAATGATGTTTTGTATGTTGAACAGCTTAAGTATAATTTATTGAGTGTGTCTCAAATCTGTGACAAACAAAATATTGTTTTGTTTACAGACTCTGAGTGCATTGTCCTTTCAAAAGATTTTAAAATTCCTGAAAACCTTGTTTTACTAAGAACACCAAGAAAGGACAATGTATATTGTTTGGACACAGAACTTTTATCCAAATCAAGTACTTTAAGCTGTTTGATATCTAAAGCATCATCCAATGAGTCTGCTCTTTGGCACAGAAGGATGTGTCACATGAACTTCAAATCCATGAATGTTTTAGTCAAAAAGTATCTGGTAAGAGGTTTACCACAAAAGGAGTTCATATGTGATGATCATTGTGTAGCATGTCTTAAAGGTAAGCAACACAAAACTTCTCATAAGGCTAAAGAAGTAAATTCAATCTCATCTGCTCTTCATCTGATTCATATGGATCTATTTGGTCCAACATCTGTTTTGAGTTTGAATAAAAGGGCTTACTGTTTAGTCATTGTTGATGATTTCACTAGATTCACTTGGGTTTACTTTCTTAGGTCTAAAGATGAAACTGCTGAGCTAGTTAAGTCATTTATTCTTAAGATAGAAAACCAATCTAACTCAAAGGTCAAGGTGATTAGATCAGACAATGGAACTGAGTTTAAAAATCATATTCTAATTAGTTTTTGTGAGTCCAAAGGTATTGCTAGGCAATATAGTGCACCACGAACACCACAGCAAAATGGTGTAGCTGAAAGAAAGAACAGAACATTAATTGAGGCTGCTAGAACCATGTTAGCTGATTCAAAACTGCCAATGACCTTTTGGGCAGAAGTAGTCAATACAGCCTGTTATGTTCTAAATAGGGTTCATGTTGTTCAATCACAAGGGAAAACTCCATATGAGTTATTCCATAATAGACTACCCCTAATAGCCTTTTTCAAATCTTTTGGCTGTCCATGTACCATTCTTCACACTAAGACTCACTTAGGGAAGTTTGAAAGTAAGGCTGAAGAAGGTTTCTTTGTAGGCTACTCAAATCAAAGCAAAACCTATAGAGTATATAACAGTGTGTCTAAAACCATTGAAGAAAGTGCCAATGTTGAATTTAATGAAAATACTGCAAATGTCAAAGGCACTGGTCCTGATTGGTTGTTTGATTTAGATTCACTAACAAATTCTCTGAGCTTTGTTGAGTATACTGCAGAAGCTGATGCAAACAGGATTGAAGCTGTCAACGCCAATGCTCATGCTGTCAATGCAAATTCTCATGCTGGTAGCACAAATGATCAAGCTGTTGGCACAAAGTTTCAAACTACTGCAGATTCAAACAATTGGGATGAGTATACAATTATACCTCTTCAGTCTTGTGACCCTCCAGGGGTTCTGAATGCTCAACATGATTCAAATCCTGACAATGAAGTGCAGCTCCCAAGTCCTGAAAGAACAGCTCCAACACAAAGAGAAACAGTCCCAGATTCAAGTCAAGCTGTTCCAGAAGCTAAACCATCCACTGGTCCTGATGGAGATGATACAAATCTTGAATCCTCCTTTCAGACAGATAGAGAGCCTACACTCAGGGTTCACAAGTATCATCCTCTCAATCAAATAATGGGTGATCCATGTACACCTGTGCAAACAAGGACAATGGTTCAAAATGAGACTGCTGCTGCTGAACAAGCAGTTCCTGAATTTAGTCTAGCTGCTTTTGAACATGCCTGTTTCATGTCTCAGCTAGAACCTAAAAAGTCATCAAAAGCTTTGAAAGATTCATCCTGGATTGAGGCAATGCAGGAAGAGCTACTACAATTCAAGATTCAGAATGTATGGACACTTGTTGATCTTCCTAAAGGAAAGAGAGCCATTGGTACAAGATGGGTGTTCAGAAACAAGAAGGATGAGAGAGGGATAGTCATCAAGAACAAAGCAAGACTAGTAGCACAAGGGTACACTCAAGAGGAAGGTATAGATTATGATGATGTATTTGCTCCAGTGGCAAGAATTGAAGCCATCAGACTGTTTTTGGCTTATGCAAGCTTCAAAGGTTTTAAAGTGTATCAAATGGATGTGAAGTCTGCTTTTCTATATGGCACAATTGAAGAGGAGGTCTATGTGTGTCAGCCTCCTGGTTTTGAGGACTACAAGTATCCAGACAGAGTCTACAAGCTAGACAAGGCTCTCTATGGACTCCATCAAGCTCCTAGAGCATGGTATGACACCCTATCATCATATCTTCTACAAAATGGATTCAAGAGAGGCACTCTGGACAAAACACTATTCACAAAGTCCATCAAAGCTGAGATTCTGCTTGTACAAATATATGTTGATGACATCATCTTTGGCTCAACCAATGATTGTCTGTGCAAAGAGTTTGAGGCCTTAATGCACAAAAAGTTTCAAATGAGTTCAATGGGAGAACTCACCTTCTTTCTAGGATTGCAGGTCAAGCAGAAGCCCACTGGTCTCTTCATAAGTCAATCAAAGTATGTTAAAGACATACTGGAAAAGTTTGGGTATCAAGATACCAAAGTTGCAAGTACTCCTATGGATCCTCACAAGCAGCTCCATACCGGCATAGATGTGGACATTCATTTATACAGATCTCTTATAGGATCTCTTATGTATCTAACATCTTCTAGACCTGATATTATGTTTGCTGTTTGTGTGTGTGCTAGGTTTCAATGTTCTCCAAAGGACTCCCATTTGGTTGCTGTTAAGAGAATCTTTAGATATCTCAAAGGCCAACCACATTTAGGCCTCTGGTATCCTAAAGAATCTCCTTTTGAACTAACAGCCTATTCTGAGAGTGATTATGGAGGATACAACATTGACAGAAAATCCACAACTGGTGGATGTCAATACTTGGGAACAAGATTGGTCTCTTGGCAGTGCAAAAAGCAAACAACTGTCTCCACTTCATCTACTGAAGCAGAATATGTAGCAGCTGCAAGTTGCTGCTCCCAAGTGATGTGGATTCAAAATCAACTGAGAGACTATGGTATGAATTTCCTATCCACTCCCATTTATATTGACAATTCAAGTGCAATTAGCATTGTACAAAATCCAGTGAAATTTCCCAAAACCAAGCATATAGAAATTAGATTTCATTTTATAAGGGACTGCAATGAGAAGAAATTAATCTAAGTTACCAAAATTCATACTGATGATCAGTTAGCTGATCTATTTACAAAACCATTCGATGTAGGAAGATTCACCTTCCTAGTATCAAATATTGGTATGGTTAATATGGATTAATTTGTTTATACATATGCTTGATTAAGGGGGAGTCACTGTTTCATTAGCAGTCGCCTAATTTTCAACTAACAGCTTGAGTATTTTCTCAAGCTGCTAGTTCATTTTTCTCGGACTGTTAGTTGTTTCACTTGATCTGTCAAAGTGTGCAGGGTAATATGGTCATTTTCATAAGTGTGTGCGCGGGTTTAGATATTTTTCAAAACCTTTAAAGGTTCCAGTTGCGTCCAATTGTAACTACCAGTTGCAAAATATCTTCCAGAACCCTTCTTGATTCTCTGAAACAATTCCCACGCACATCACCGAAACCCTAAATTCTTCGTTCATCCATGGAGTTCGTCAAAGAACACAACTGTTTACCCTACTCTCTAAAACACACTGATCTTGAACCATTCCACGACATGATGGACTTCCTTCGAAGTTCCCATATCCATCATGCCCTTCACATCAATCCCACTATCTGCATATCTCATATAGAACAGTTCTGGAAATACGCCTCAGTCAAAACTGTTAATGGAGTCACATCCTTGACATCCAAAATTGATGGCAACATTGTGTCTATCACTGAGGAAATCATACACCAACATCTGCATCTTCAAGATGCCTCAGGTATATCAGACCTACCTCTTACTGCTTTACATAATGGTCTTCATGCTATTGGATATAGGGGCCCTGCTGAATCTTTTACTTTCTTTAAAACAAATTTTGCCCCTAAGTGGAAATACCTTGTACATATTATTCAGCAATGTATAAGCCCAAAAAGAACTGGTTGGTCAGAATTTTCATCAAACATAGCCACTGCCTTAGTGTGTTTATCAACTGGCCAACAGTTCAATTTTTCAAATATGATTTTTCAGGGTATGCTAAGGCATCATGCCCTAAAACATGGGAAATTTTTGATGTATCCTAGATTTTTGGCTGAAATTATTGCAAGAACTTGCAGTAATTTCCATGTACATAAAAGGATTCATGTTTCCCATAGGCACTCTTTACCTTCAATAACAATGTTATGTATTGCCTTCTGCAATGTTGGACATCATTCCAAGAAACAGAGGAGAGGGTCCTGAGCAGGCTCAGCCAATCATTACTGCTTCACCCCCAGGACCCCAACCCACTCCTCCTGATACTCAAATGCCTTCTGTTCCTATTGTTAAGCCCACATCCCCAATCATACTATACAAAAGGAAAAGAGGTCCAGGAGCTCCTTCCTCCTCAGCCCTCATACAAGAGCCAAATAACCCTGTGCAGGAGGACACTTCTGCACAGAATATCCAAAGGGCACCCATTGAGGACACTCCCAACCTCAATCAGGAGGTGGACATCTCAACAGAGATTGTCCATATGGATTCTGTGGCTGACACTACTGTTGCTTCTACACAAGAGGCACAGGACAGTGCCAACATCAATAAGACCACACCCATGGCAACAGAAGGGGTGAATCTCAAAATATTCCTGTCTATATTGTCCTGGCTCCCTCGTCAAAGGAGAGATGATTGTTACTTACGGAATCTCAAATTTCCCGATGAGGTAGCCTGCTGGGACTTTGCTACTGGAAATTGCAAGTGGAGCCAACGACCCACTAAAGCACCATCTGGAAGTCCCCAGTACCAAGAACAGAGGGGCCCAGAGGTTTCTACTTCTGGTATTCATGCCAGTGATATATCACAAGCACCACATTCGTTTGCTGATCTTGAGGCTAGTCTGCAACTCATGTTATTGACAGATCCTAAGCTGCAACCTGTTGTAGCAATGTTGGAATACCATCAATCTGTCATTGCTGCATAGGGGGTACAAATAATTGCACTTAGACAAGCAGAAGCAGCTCAGAACCAAAGAATGGATTATCTCCATAAAGGGTTTACCCTCTGTGGGAATAAGATCATTAAGTTAGAGCAGATGATTCGAACCCAAGTGGCAAAGGTTGTAGGTCCTCCTGACCAAACCAATGCTTCCAAAAAGGGGGAGAATCAGGAGATTCCTCAATCAGTCCAAGCAGCTCCAACAGTCCAAGTTTCTAGGCTAGCAGTCTCAACAGCTTCTCAAGCTGTTAGCCTAGAAACTCAAGTTGCTTCTACAAGAGCAACTGGAGTTGTTATAAGAGAAGGAATTCAAGCTCCCATCAGTTCAGTCCAAGCTACATCTTCTACTACAAAAGATAAGGGCAAGGGTATTCTCATTGAGTCTCCAAAGCACAAATTTTCTACTAGAGAAGCCCAGATTGCCTTTGATGCTGATATTGCCAGAAAGATAGCAGAAGAACAAGATCAGGCTTTAGACCAGCAAACCCATGCCCCAATGCAAGATGATGAAACCTTAGGAGATTACCTAAGAGGGTTTGTGGTCAAGCAAGGTGAAAGGAAGAGAAAGATGCCAACAGGGCATTCAAAGGCTGAGCATAGAAGATTTTTGATTAATTTTGCCTTTTCAGCTGGCATCCCAAAGAAGATGGCTCAGTCCATGAGCACAGAAAGGCTGCAAGATATCCATGACAAAGAAATGGAAAAACGTAAGGTAGACAAAGTCTCCCAAGAAGTCCAAAGATCACAAGATTCAGCTCAAGCTGGTATAAGTAATGTTCAAGCTGCTGCCAGTGATCCTGCTCCTTCTGTTCAAGCTGCTGCTCCTATTCCTTAATCAGAGGCAATTTCACAAGCAAAGCTTGATCAGGTTAAAAGGGTGTTGTTTGAGCATCAGCTACAAAAAGTGATGGAGATCGATATGTCCCTTGACCAGCATGATTTCTCAAAACCTCTTATTACTTACTGGTATGCTAAGCCAATGGATAACATTGACTTAAGATATCACTTTGTAGTAAGAAGAGAAACTGGACCTGAGGAAGAGTATAAAAGTATGATGCATATGGTTCAAGGGATGACCAGAGATGAGCTAACAAGAATGTATCATGTTGGAACTGCAACTCAAGTTAGATCTTCCCTCCCACAAGTAAAGCAAGCCATTAAAGATTTGCAGAGCATTTTTGATCCTGAGTCAATAAGGAAGGATATAGAAGATGCCAAGGAGATGAAGATTGCACAAGTTGATCTGTTTGTCAAATCAAAGACTTACAGAATCAGGTTTGCAAATGGATCCCGTATGTGAAGACCTCCCCTTCCGGGTCAGTCCTCAGAGTCTAGGTCCCACAACATGCAATACGATATCAACCATACTAAGATAGGGTAATTAAATTGTGGAATAATAAAATTACATGTACATTACAGATTAGGATTTAAGTTACATATTTCAAAATAAAGTTATAAAAAGGGTAACGTCTAATCTAATCATAACATCAGTCATCACATCAAGTCTACCCAGAACCACCACATTAGCTGTCTTCCAATCAGTACCAGAAAGTTTGTTGAGAAGTGGTCTAGGAAAGCTTCAAAACTTGGATTTCTTGATGACCTAAGCACTAGGTCCTGCAGGTGATTTTCCTTTGGCTTTTCCTGTAAAATTTTAAAGCAACATCTGTAAGCAAAGCTTAGTGAGTTTATAGATTTTCAATATTAACATGCGTGTCAAGCGGAGTCATAATTCTAAGCGTGATAAGTCTTGGCTGCCGCTACAGCCCTCATCATGATTGAGATATAGTATCTTAAGATCGGATGATGTTCAAACCACACTCACGCTTATATCGTGGGGATCAGCCACATACTGGGCTAGCTACCAGTAGGTCAACATGGCCGAACATCGGAGGTCATTACCAAGTTCGTGAGAACTGGTGAAATAGCCGGGTCTAGAACAATAGACCATAAGGGCTAGTCAAGTTGAATAAATCTTATCAAGTCTGATCAATGAAATAAGCATAAGTCTTAGGAGTCATGATAGCAACAAATCATAAAGCAAAGTCTGAAACGCTAATAAATGCAATATGAAATGATAAGCAAATAACTATCATGATTCACTGGGCAACACCCATCCATGGTGTGCACAGGTCTCAATCCAGCTGATAAATGAATGTCAAATAATGTAACAGCATCAATATATCTCAAACGGATCTTTGCATGTTCAATTTGAATATCTATAACTCACAGTTCTGGGTCTTGGTCAAACAGATATAAGAATCTGCCACCTGAGTTATCTCAGGATTTCGTCAATCTGTAATCTTGTCAATTCTTTTTCTTTGTCAAATCAAATCTCTGACCCGCTTTTAAGTCTTTTAGTCTTTGTTCAGATAATATACTGAACCTGTTCAAAATCAATCATGATGATATCATGTCATTTTCGTCATCTTTATCATCATCATTTGTCTTTAAATTCTTTGGGTCTATGTTCAGATATCAACTGAACTTGTCCAGAATTATTATTGTCAAATTTATATCAATTTCATGTCTTTTTCATAATCTTTATTTTATCTGATTCTGATAACTGATAATTTCACAAATCATTCCTTAAGTTGTAATATCAATATATAAAAATCTGGTTTCGGATCATCCGGATTCGGATCATCCGGATCCGGACCAACCCGAAACGGGTATCCCAATTCGGACCAAGCACCTATCCGGATTCGGATAGATCCGAAATGGCCATCCGGATTCGGTCCTAGGTTTTCGAATCAAGCATGGACCGAATTAAACATATCCGAATTGAGGATGAATTTGAAATCCTCCGAAGTATATGGTCCGAAATTAGGATCATCCAAATTAGGATACTAGATCCGAAATACAGGAACCGAAATGGTGCCTTATCCGAATTCGGGCATATCCGAATTCGGATCCTTCTGGTTCATAAATTTCCAGAAATGTTCTTGGTGTTCTTGGTGATATTCATACGGATTTTATCAATAATTATCAGATTTTCATTTTTATTAACATGCAATGTTATATAAAGTTGTGTTAACATTATTTGAGTGTTTTTATGTAATTTCTTTGATCAAAAACACACTTATTTGATCAAGATCATCCAAAATATGAAATTTTTGCCAAGAACATTATTTTTTATAAAAATTCCGATTTCTTCATAATTTGGATGATTCAAGCAATAAATTTAGTTTCTAATTCATTTATTAGTTTCAATTCATCATAATCTTTCAAAATTTTATACATGCAATATCAAAAATTCATGTTTTGAATTCTTATTTTCGGTTTTACACAAAACCGTACCAAATCATACATAAATATTGAATTTAAAGAGATTTTTACCTCAAATCTTGTAGATTCCAATTGTTTGATGATAATTGTAACTTCTTCTTGACTTTAATCTTCAATTACTTGCTATTTATGATGAATTTCTTGTGGATTTGTTGAAATAACCGTAGGTTTTAGTGAGAGAGTAGAGAGAGAATTAAGTGTGTTTAAATGATCTTAAATGATCATTTTTCTAGGCTTTTATATATAATTTTGGTCTCATTTGTTATTTAACCCACTAAACTTTTGTATTTTACATCTCTTTTATTTTACTCAATCATATCATAAATATAATTTAAAATTATATTTACTTAATCCATTTCATATTTTATTTTATTTTAATAACAACATAAATAATATAATAAAATTATATTATTATCTTAACATTCAAGCATTACATTATCGGTTCAAAATATTACTGAATTTATGACTAGATCAAAATTAGGTTGTTACAGAATGGGCTCCACCACGCACAAACTTCGTCCCCGAAGTTAGCTAGATTCGAACAGACCAGGATATGTAGCTTTCATAACATCTCTCGATTCCCAAGACTGATGCGAACCTTTGTGGTGTTTCCACTGGACGAGCACCATCTGTATCTCTTTATTCCGAAGCTTTTTGGTCTTCGAGTCCAGAATACGTTCTGGCTCTTCAACCACGCGAAGCTTCTCATCAATCTGCAAGTTAACATGTGGTAACTGTACTTCTCTTTCATCTGCTAAACTCTTTCTCAGATGGCTGACATGGAATACAGGATGTATTCCAGCTAAGTCCGCTGGTAGATCAAGACGATAAGATTGATTTCCAATCTTTTCCACAATCTTGAACGGACCAATAAATCTCGGAGCTAACTTGTTTCTTTTAATGAACCGCACCACATTCTTCATTGGGGATACTTTCAGCATCACCCAATCGTTAACTCCAAAACTGATTGATCTATGCCGATTGTCATAATATGATTTCTGCCTGCTTTGAGCTTCAAGAATATTCCTTCTAACGAGTTGAATCTTTTCGTGAGTCAACTGTAGAAGGGCAGGACCCGCTATTGGCGATTCACCTGTTTCGCGCCAACAGGTAGGAGTTCTGCACTTTCGACCGTACAAGGCTTCAAAAGGAGCCATCTTGATTGTTGAATGATAACTGTTATTATATGAGAATTCGACCAACGGCAAGTGGTCATCCCAGTTACCACCTAGATCAAGAATGCAGGCACGAAGCATATCTTCTAGAGTTAAGATAGTACGCTCACTCTGGCCATCTGCATTTGGATGATAAGCAGTACTCATAGAAATCCGAGTACCCATCCCTTCTTGTAATGCTTGCCAGAATCTGGATGTGAAGCGACTATCACGATCAGAAACGATAGACTTTGGCACACCGTGACGAGAAATAATTTCTGTGATGTACAACTGCGCCAATCTATCGAGAGAATAAGTTTCTTTCATCGGAATAAAATGTGCTTATTTCGTTAATCGATCCACGACTACCCAGATGGAGTCGTGCTGTCTTTTGGTCTTAGGCAACTTCGTAATGAAGTCCATTGTTATATGCTCCCACTTCCATTCAGGAACTGGCAGTGGTTGCATATCCCCGAAGGGTTTCTGATGTTCTGCCTTAACCATCTGACAGACTCTGCAGTTTTCAACACACTTACCGATATCTTTCTTCATTCCTGGCCACCAGTAGTCAGCTTTCAGATCAAAATACATCTTTGAACTGCCAGGATGAATAGATAACTTGGACTGATGAGCTTCGGACAGAAGAGTGCTACGAATAGAACCATATTTAGGAACCCAGATTCGGTTTCCCTTAAGACAGTGAAGTCTCAAATGGTTCAGAGTTAGAAATTGTAGTTGCCCTTTTAGATTTTCAGAATCTATGTTCTCTTCTTTCAGCGCTTCAGTTTGAGCAACTCGAATATCTTCAATAAGATCAGAAGAGAATATAACTGGAGTTAGGGCATAACAGCACTTTTCTGGATATACTTTTCTACTCAACGCATCCGCGACAACATTTGCTTTGCCGGGATGATATAAGATCTCGCAATCATAATCCTTGATAAGCTCCAAGGATCGACGCTGTTTCATGTTAAGATCTTTTTGAGTGAAAAGATATTTGAGACTCTTATGATCGGTGTAGAGCTGACACCGAGTCCCATATAGATAGTGACGCCAGATTTTCAAAGCAAAGGTAACGGCAGCCAACTCAAGGTCATGAGTTGGTGCACTTTTCTCGTAGTCTTTTAATTGCCTTGAAGCGTAGGCAATTACTTTTCCCCTTTGCATAAGAACACATCCTAAGCCAGTACCAGAAGCGTCGCTGTAAACAACGAAATCGTCATTACCTTCTGGCAAGGCTAGAATCGGCGCTTGAATAAGCTTTTGCTTCAGAATGTTAAATGCCTCTTGCTGTTTATCTGACCAAACGAAAGGAGTATTCTTTCGTGTTAGCATTGTAAGCGGTACAGCAATCTTTGAGAAGTCCTTTATGAATCGCCGATAATAACCGGCCAATCCAAGGAAACTTCTTATCTCTGAGGCATTGCGAGGTGTTTGCCACTTCTGAACAGCCTCGACTTTTGAAGGATCAACGGAAATTCCTTCGCCAGAAACAACATGGCCAAGGAACTGGATCTATAAGAATTAAGATAGAATTTCAAATTCTGAGGTGAATCATAGAATAGTTAAGGAACCAGCTCAAGACTTATATAATAGATATTATACCTGTCTGAGCCAGAATTCGCACTTAGAAAACTTTGCATAGAGTCTTTCTTTTCTCAATAACTCTAGCAACTGCCGCAGATGAATAGAATGATCAGCCTCCGTTTTGGAGTAAATCAGAATATCGTCTATGAATACGATAACTGATTTATCCAACATAGGTCTGCACACGCGATTCATGAGGTCCATGAACGCCGCTGGTGCATTTGTCAAGCCGAACGGCATCACGAGAAATTCGTAATGACCGTATCTTGTACGGAAGGCTGTCTTTGGAATATCTTCTTCTCTGACTTTTAACTGATGATACCCAGAACGGAGATCTATTTTCGAAAAGTAGCTGGCTCCTTGTAGCTGATCAAATAGATCATCAATTCTGGGCAGAGGATACTTATTCTTTATTGTGACTTTGTTCAACTCGCGGTAATCAATGCACATTCGAAAAGTTCCGTCTTTCTTCTTAACGAATAAGACAGGTGCACCCCACGGAGATGAACTCGGTCGTATAAAACCCTTCTCTAACAGCTCTTGCAACTGCTTTGACATTTCCTGCATTTCTGCAGGTGCAAGTCTGTATGGAGCTTTTGCGATAGGAGCCGCACCAGGAACCAAGTCAATACTGAACTCGACTTGTCGTTCCGGTGGCACTCCGGAAATATCGTCAGGGAATACGTCTGGGAACTCACAGACGATAGGAATGTCGGACAACGATTTCTTTTCAGAGCTGGACTCAGATAGAGCATAACAAAGGTAAGAGTCGTGACCTTTAGACAAATATTTGTGAGCCTTTTCTACAGATATAAAGCAATGCGCACCTTTCCGCTTTTCGCCCTTGATCTCAAGTACTCGACCGTCTGAAGATTTGATTCTGATTACTCGTCGGTTGCAGATGATTGTGGCCTCGTTGTTCATTAGCCAATCCATACCGATGATGACATCAAATTCTTTTAAAGGAATCGGGATGAGGTCGAGATTGAATACAATGTTATTGATAAGTAGAGTGCAGTTACGATAAACAGAATCAGCCATAATATAGTTGTTGCTGGCTGTCTCGATATCAAGTATTACGGGAAGCTTCGAGGGAGATTTATATAGTCTTTGAGCGAAAGTAGTTGATATGAAGGAACGACTAGCACCGGAATCAAATAACACACGAGCAGGAATTGTATTTAACAGAAACGTACCGGTGACTACGTCTGGTGTTTCTCTCGCCTCTTCAGCTGTAATTTGAAAAGCTCGAGTCCGTGCAGTCGGCGTTGCAGCAGAACTTTTCCCTGTAGAACCTCCTGCTGATGATTGAGACTGATAACGCGGTCCGCTACGACACTGGTACATAAAGTGTCCTCTTTTTCCACACTTCGCACATCCTCGTCCCTGCTGCGGACATTCATCACTGCTGTGACCGATCATGTTGCACGCGAAGCAAGTAACGTCTTCTGGATTGCATAACCCCATATGTGATTTTCTGCATCTTTTGCAGAATCGTGGCTCGTTTGTCAGTGAGTAGGCTTGCGCTTTCGGCTGTGAACTATACTGATGGGTTTGATGAGATTGCGACTTATTTGGCTTGAAAAATCTGCCAAACCGCTGTTTCTTTGGAGGAGACGGATTCATCGGATTAGTAGACGGAGCGTAGAGCTGATCGCCGTATTCTAAGTACCCTCGTTCAATCTGTCTAGCTGCTTCTACCATTTCTAGATAACTCTTGTATTTAATTGCGCTCATCGGATGTCTGTATCTAGGATTGAGTCCTACTCGGAACCTATTCATTTTCCTTTCTTCAGTAGCAACCTGGTATGAAGAATAACCGCATAATCGCGAAAACTCGTGCTCGTATTCGTCGACTGTCTTTGTTCCCTGAGTCAGCTGCATCAGTTGTACTTCCATTTTATCTCGTTGGTCGACCGGGCAGTACTTTGCATTGAACATTTCAAGAAACTGCTCCCATTCTAAAGTCTGAATCACCTCCTCACCATAGATACTTCGCTGGGTTTTCCACCAGGCACGGGCAGCTCCCACAAATAGTGCAGACGCATAGCTTACTTTCTTCGAATCTAGACAATCAGAAATCCTGAAGATTTCTTCAGTATGACTAATCCAATCCATCGCCTGGATCGGATCCACAGTACCCTCGAAGTTCAGGGCACCGCTCGCTTTAAAATCTTTAAATTTGCAGCCTTTTGGCTGAGCTATTTGGGTTTCTGGATTTGAATTATCAGAATCAGATTCATTGGTCTGGACTTGCTTTTCATTTCTCTTAATTTTCTTTTCTTCACGTCTTTTAGCTTCGGCCTCATCTCTGGCACGAAACTGTTCTTGCATCATTTTGTTTTGTTGTTCTGAGTGTTGGGCTAGAAATTGTTGCATCATTTCAAACATTTGTTGTTGGGTCATATTGTTGGGAATATCACCTGATCCTGATCCTGACATCTTCTACTGAAAATTAAAATCAATTAACTATCAGTTTATAGGCTTAGATCTATGTACCCTTTTCCCATCCTAACAGTCTGTGCATCCTATCTCAGTTCAAACCACCTAAATGATTGTTACATATGTATTGCTTCAGTTTGAGATCAAGTATACTTACGTAATACTTGATTCACTCAAACTAGTGCTCTGATACCATCCTGTGAAGACCTCCCCTTCCGGGTCAGTCCTCAGAGTCTAGGTCCCATATCATGCAATACGATATCAACCATACTAAGATAGGGTAATTAAATTGTGGAATAAT